>CM076581.1:979818492-979954525 GCA_034641835.2 Pinus albicaulis
CCCCCCTGTGACCCCCCCATCATGGAAAGAATATAACACATACCCAACAAAGAACTAGATGAAGATGGTTTTAGATGATACATGTGATGAATAAATCTCATCCAATGGATCCTTTAGGTGAAAGGCTGATCCTAACACTGAATATCTCACCCTCTAATCAATCACTGCAACCCCTCACTACAGATGCTCAATAAAATAATGCATTCCAAGAGGTATATTGGGTTGTAGGTGAAAGAAAATATGTTGGCCTAGTGCAAAGATCTGAAATAAGCTCCAAATTCTTTCTCACTGATCTCCCAAAGGAATCAAAGCTCCCTCTAAAAAATAAGCTCTGGAAGTGGTGTTCTCAACCCTCCACTACAAAAACCCGCAACACAACCCAACTCTAAATAGAAAATATGCTGTAGCTGAAGGAGGTAGCTTGGCTTCAAGCCTGGATGTGGAGAAATGAAGTATAAGCTCCCTCAAGAGGCCTCTATTGAAAGGAGAAGGAATTACTAAACAGGAATGCCTTGTGCTAAGCAGCACAACAATCTCAACTAAACATTTGAAGAATGCACATTAGTCATGCCGACCACAAATTCAATAATCCATAACATGTCTTGCTATGGCTGCCTTGCCCTCCTTATATACAAGTGGAAGCATTCTCATCATGAGTCCCACTCATTAGGTTTTCCTTCTCCAAGGAATCTTCCTCCCACTATCACTGTGTTGTCTCCATAGATGATCTCCACCTTCTATTCCAGTACTGTTGACTTAGTCAAGCTTGACCTTATCCACATGTAATTTCCGCTTTCACACATGAGGGTGTGAAATCCAGCCATAAGGGATTTTATTCCTATTTTAGAAATGTATGGGCCTCCTTACCCATTTATTCATCGCCTAGGTGTCAAAAGCAAAAATCAATATTCCAATTAGTTGCATGCTAATTTTGGAATATTACATTCCTCCCCTCCCAAATGTCACTTGTCCTCAAGCAATTGCAAGGACATAACTGAAGAGCCTCCTCTTCTCCCCCTGTAGCATCCTCATATGATAAAATCCTCCAAGGATCAATATGTTGTCTCGTCAATACATCTCCAAGTTGCCCCTCCCAAGTATGCAAGCTAGCTTTTGGTGATCATCCCAAATATCTATCATCATGTAAAATTAAAACATCCATGGAGGTAAAAATGGGCTATCTAAAGGCCTTCTTGAGGCATGATATATTATATATATTGGGATCTACCATACCCATATTAATCTCCCATCCCCAAGCTATCATCCATACAAGATGAGTCACCTCCCAACATGGCAACTCCTGAAAATTCTCCTCCACCTTTGGCTCCTGCAAGTGGGTGGGTTGAATATCTGAACATGGTATAAAAAATAGCCTACCCCTCACTATCCATATCTCCACTTATGATAAGTGTAGAGTAGCTACTGATATTGGGCTGTAATAATGTTTCCCTCAAGTGGCAAGAAGAAGACTGGATCTCCAAAGACCTTTTCTCCAACGTTGTGAATCAAGTTGGCCCAAACCATCCCATATGTGATGAATAGGACATGATCACCACATGGAATCCAAATGAGAAAAATACTAAAGGTTTCATATAGTTCTGAAAATTACCAACAGTTTCCCAAGTGGTCACTCTGCAGTTTTCCTAACTTTTGTTTCAGAAAATAACAAGGCAAGTTGTTTCTTGATAAATAGCCAGTTGTGTATGTCATCACATTTACTAGGGAATATCAAATGGCTTGGTATATCAACTGAGCATACATAAAATAAATAAATACTTGTGCAAGGATATACAAAATATGCCTGTCTCCATCATATAATTTGGCCCAAAATTGACCATGGAGCTTAATCAAAAGCTTACCCTCTTGTGGAGGTAAGAGTATGCAAATACTGTGTTAGAAAATCAATAAATACAATAACAAAATTATTACCATAAACTGGAAGTAAGATTACATATGGATCCATGAATAAGTCCTCCATAGTGGTATGACATACTCCCATGAAGAGGAATGAACCATGTTCTGAATGAGGATCCTTCTCCTTATGCTTGGAAATCTAATTTAAGAAGATCACATCTCTGTAATAGATGTCTCCATCCACTACTCCATCACTCTCACCTCCTCCTTGTCCACCAAGTGCATCATATGTGAAATGGTCCTGAGGATACTCCATCAATAATCCCAAGATCCCAAGTGACAACACTGTTGGCCTATGTAAATAGGCTCCTGCCAACTCATAGCTCCATTATTTGACATGCCCATTGTCAAAGACATCTCCCACAATGCTACTACATATAGGAAATTCCTTCCAAAGTGGAAGTACCTCTTGATCAACCAAGGCTAAGAAGTAGCCCCTTTGCACCATGATAGTGCCATCTCCTACTCCTGCAACAACATGCAAAGTATGGGAGAAAATATGCCCATGCGCTCCCAAGAGAAACCAAAGCAACAATAGCTTTTGCTGCCTCCTCACACCTCCATCATATAAATCATGTGGTGAAAACATAATGATTGATATGAAGAATTTCATATCAACAAAATGCATCCATACTCCTTGCTACCATATGATGCAAGTGCCCTGCCAAAATTTCTCCACCCACATGCCCTTTGAAAGAGGATATGTTACATGATGGCCAAACTCCTTCAAGAGTAGCCAACACAGCCAAGCCTACTGCTACCCAGTGTCATAGATTTTCAAGTAGCTTTCCAGCCTCTTGCTCACCATCCATACCCATTCATCCAAATGTGGGTGTCTCCCATCATGCCCTACCTTTTTACTCTTCCAATGAAGACTACCATCCTCCCAAATCATATTTCTACTTTTTCATTTCATGGGATGTTGAAATGCAACCCCTTGGAAATCTCCTAAAGAAGATCTCACATCAATGGCTATCTTGAATCCATTAAGATCCAAGTGTGATGGAGGCAAAACCTCCTCACTGCTCCTTAATGACATTGTTGTTAATCTCCTCAATGGTTTATTTGTTGTCTCATGCTGCAACTCAATGCTAAACATATAGTTCGACATTGGATTATTTAGGACAAGACTCATCCCATCCTTAAAAAATTCACACCCAAACCTCAAGTGTTGTGTGCAGCTCAACAAGGGCACATTAGGATGATGGTTCATCCCTTCCTTGAAAATTTCAAGGTTTCATAGCGCAGTGCAATTATGTTGCTCCACATCAGTAGTATACAATGGTATACATCCCTCCATAAGATTTGATGAAACAATAGGAAATGGAGACTTAGGCTTACCTTGGTGAAATTTGGAAACATCTTGTAAGACTGCAAGATTTCCCTCCTCCAATGTGTTGGCCCTCCCAACTGCTGATGATGATGGCTCCTCCTCCATAGTTGTGTCATCGTTAGTATGTGCCTCCTTCAATGGTGGTGAGGGCTTCTCCTCCTATAATTTCTCTTTATCAAATTTCTTAATCAACCTTTGATTAAATTCTTCAAAAGTAGACACTCTTGCATGACTCAAATGGCTGAACCACCAAATGTGTGCTTCACCCTCAAGGTGAAAGATGCAATCTCTACAATCTTTCTTTCTACCATGGGATGTAGTAGGAAGAATGCATCTAGTTTCCTTGCCCAAGCCCTTGCTGTAAATGACCCATCAAAAGTAGACAATAGAAACCTATTTCCCTTGATTCTCCCTTTGTTGCAAGGTCTCCTTTCTTCCTCCAGCTAGATGAAATATGGGAAAGATAGAGTCTCCTTGAAGGCTCTAGGTTGAGACTTGTACTCAACAAGGTATTCACTTAGAATCTTGTGATCCAAGTGTCCTCCATCTTTCTGCAATTTGTTTCCTTTTTCAAAAGGAAAGGGTATAGTCCCACTGCTTCTTTCTCTTCTTTGCTTGACCTCCTTGTTGAGGTCCTTTCTAGATCTGAAAAGAGATGAGATAAAAATCATTCTCTCCATAATTTTGATATTCCTCTTTGTCTTATTATACTTTTGATAGCATAATTGCTGAGATCCACAAGCTGAGCCAAGATTATGCTCTGATACCACTGTAATATCCCAAAATGGGGAAGCAGCAATACATGAACACAATAATGGAAATAGCAGTGTAAATAAACTCATAAAATGTGAGAGGAACATATAGCCATCATATTAATGTCATAGCAGAAAAAATTATACAAGATCTTGAGGAAATTATCACTCAAGTTAGGCCATACAAGCCTCAAGAAAACATGTACATAAAATATGAAGAACACTGCTACACAAAGAATGCCCAAGGCTATGACAACACAATTTTATTAGGTATAATTCCTGCTGGAGAATTTTAATACATGGATCTAAAAATATATGGCTCATACGATGTTGGTAGTGAAGGAATAGACTCCCAAACACATTTTCAAGACAATCCGGAAATGATTTCTTGAAATATGAAAAAAGTACAAAATGCCGAAGTGCAGCCCTAGGGATGAGTAGCAGTTACAACTCAAGAACTATATGAAGATGGTTGTAGATGATACATGTGATGAATAATTCTCATCCAATGGGTCCTTTAGGTGAACGGCTGATCCTAACACTGAAGATCTCACCCTCTAATCAATCACTGCAACCCAAATGCTCAATAAAATAACACAGTCCAAGAGGTATATTGCGTTGTAGGTGAAATAAAATATCTTGGCCAAGTGCCAAGATCTGAAATAAGCTCCAAAGTCTTCCTCACTGATCTCCCAAAGGAATGGAAGATCCCTCCTCTGAAAAATAAGCTCCGGAAGTGGTGTTCTCAACCCTCCATTGCAACAGCCTGCAACACAACCTAGCTCTAAACAGAAACTGCACTGTAGCTGAAGGAGGTAGCTTGGCCTCAAGCCTAGATGTGGAGAAATGAAGTACAATATCCCTCAAGAGGCCTCTCGTGAAAGGAGAATGAATTCCTAAACAGTAATGCCTTGTGATAAGCATCACATCAATCTCAACTAAACAGTTGAAAAATGCACAATAGTCATGCAAACCACAAATTCAATAATCTATAACATGTATTGCTATGGCTGCCTTGTCCTCCTTATATACAAGTGGAAGCCTTCTCATCTTGGTTCCCACTCATTAAGGTTTCCTTCACCAAGTAATATTCCTCCCACTATCACTGCTTTGTCTCCATAGATGATCTCCACCTTCTATTCCAGCACTGTTGACTTGGTCAAACTTGACCTTGTCCACATGTAACTGCCCCTTTTCACACATGAGGGTGTGAAATCCAGCCATAATAATGATCCCTTTTCAAATCATAAGGGATTTTATTCCTATTTTAGAAATGTATGGGCCTCCTTACCCATTTATTCATCTCCTAGGTGTCCAAAGAAATATTTAGTAGTCCAATTAGCTTCATGCTAATTTTTGAATATTACACACCATCATTTCATTTCACTCCTCCTACCAAGTTTTACAAGCAGGCCTAGGGTTGTTTAAAGGCAGAACTAATCACCATGTCAGGAGAATAAGGGAGTGTTAGCAGTGAAATAAGCTAAGAGACTATGAGGAAAAAGCACAAGAGTGGGAAGGTTAACAGATTTGAACCCAAAGACACTGTGGATATTACTACCTCTCCCATGATTCTCACATGCTTTCAAAATGTAGGGTGTTTCAAGTTTTGTGAAAAGGTCCAACAAGTACAAGATCACCTAGAGCTCACAAGATTATTAATTCTTAACCTACATAACAAACAATCAATCTTCGAAGGGGTGACCTTTGAACTCTCATCAGATGCCATTTCTAGTGCTACAGGTATAGCTGATGTTGGTGAAAAATGGTTCAAAAGGGAAAATTTGGACATGATTTTCTATGAGCCTTTTATCAAACCTAGGTACAAAGAAGGCTGGAAGACTATTTTCCCTTTCTCACACCTGCTGGAGAGGTATGAACCCTTAATGAGGGTCATCATGAAATATTTTACTTGTGAGGGAAGGTACTCTAGACTCTATTCCTATCATATTAGATTTCTCATGCACTTCAGCAGGGTCAAGATTCTTCATTTTCCCTACTACCTCTATAGGAGTATTGACAAGATGTCTTCTATTTTCCGAAGGAGGAACTATTCCCAACAAATGAAAAGTTTGTTCCATCACTCCTTGATCAATATGGTTGTGCTACATCAGTTGGAGCAAAAGGGCATACCTTGGGAGGTTTTCATTGCTCACAAAATATTCGCAAGCCCACAACCCCATCATCAGCCAAATTTACCCTCATCATCTCATCCTCCTCCCTCTACTCCTCCATCACCTCCTACTGATCATGCCTCGTCATCTACACAAGTGTCCTCTCCTCAATAAAACCTCCCTTCCTCATCTTCTCCTGATGCATCAAATCAAGAAGGAAGTGGCAGTGAACAAGCAAGTGATAATGAGGATGAGGGTGAAAATGAATCAAACCAAAATGAATATGAGGGTGATGATGAGTTGAGCCAACAAGAGGTATAAAACATGGAAACATAAGGAGATGATAGCAGTGAAAGAAATGAAGAAGTTTACAGTGGAAATGAATTAAGCAGTGATGATGAAGAGGTCAGCAATGAAGTAGAGAACATGGAGGTGTAGAATGACGAAGATGAGGCAAGTGATAGAGAAACCGAGGATGATCCTAAGGATAGAAGTGATACTAAGAGCCATAATGATAGTCAAAGCAGTGAGGCTCATAGTCATGGAAGACATGAGGGAAAAGATGAAGAGGGCAACCAAGATGAAGATGATGACAATGTAGAAAATGAGGAAGATGAAGACAACAGTGACACCAATAAAGAAAACATTGGTGAGCAAGTGGGCATTCATGAAAATCATGACAACAGTCATGACAGTTATGAAAACAATGAAGAAAATGAAGAGGGTGATAGTGAAAATGAAGATCACAACAATGAAGAGGCAATCAACTACAATGATGAACAAAATGAAAGTGCAGAAATCAGTGAAGAGACTAAAGATGAGGATGATGTTTAAGGAAAAGAGGTAAGTAGCAGTTAGGGTAATGAAGAGGAAGACATGGAAACAAATGATGGTAGCCATGATGAAAACACAAAAATGAGCAGAGGAAAACATGTTTCATTGGTATACCAAAGAGGGGAAAGGCATGTGTTTGCTGCCTCAAAAATGCAAGGGGCCATGCCTTCCACATCCACTAAGCCACTAGATAAGGAAAAAAAATGTGAAGAGAGGAAAGAAAACTAAGCAGGAGATTAAACAAGGATTTGGCATCATTGACCTTGAAAGTGAGAATGAAGACAAGGAGAGGGCCACTAGCATATTGCTCCAAAGCAAGGATGCAGAAATTAAGGATCTAGAAAGATGACTTGGTATGGCCATGTATAAAATTGAATATTATAATAATGAAAACAAGCATCTGAAGAAGGAAAAGAGGGAACATGACCTCCAAAAGAAGATTACCAAGAACTATGCATTGCGAAATCAAATTGTGAAGGCTGAAATAAAAAAGGCCCATGCAAAAATACAAGTACTCAAAGGGGCAAAGAACAAGAAAACCTTGGAATATTGTCTGAAGCTTCTCTACAGGCCTCTGAAACCCCATGAGGAAGACAACCACCAATTTTGAGAAATTTTTGAGAAATTTTGGTTTTTTGCAAATTTGGAGGCCTCTAAGCGCAACACCCCTGGCGCTACACTTTCATCTCAGGCATCCTCAGGAGGAAAAATTTGCATTTTTGACCCCTCAAAAGGCCAAAAAACACCTCGTTTTTCACCTTTCTGCCTCATTTTCAGGCTTGGTGCTGTGCCTAAAGAAGTTTTGGGAAATTTTCCTTGGACAGGTTAATAGAGCTCAATCAATATACCAAGGGCCATTTTGGAAAGTAGAGTTAGCAAGCTTTCTAATGGGCCATCCTAGAGACAATTACGACATCAGGAAGGTCCTCAAAACATGGATGCAAGTGCACCCAGTTTTTCCCATGCATGCGCTACATGTTCAGACTTCAGTGTGCGTTTTTGGCCAAAAAGTCAACAAAAGACACTCATTAATGGAACAATGATATTTTAGTTTTTTTTTAGGCAAATCACTCCAAAGCTAGAAGCCAGGAATTATTTTTGCATTTATTTCATGAGATATTTTGTGGCTTGGGCCTTGCATGGTCTCTTAGGCATAAATGACGTTTATGGGGGATTTTGACATTTTCAAAACCTAGTTAGGTTTTTTTCCCTCCTTTACCAGATAAATAGAGCATGAGGGCCTTATTGTAAAAGGTTGGCATTTGGTGACTCTTTGGAGCAATACATAGTTTTTTTTGGAGGTTGAAGAGAAATTGGAGCTGTGGAATTTGTGGATGGCTTGTTTTGCTTGATGATGGAGAATGCTTGCTTGCAGGATCCCTGAGCTTGTTGAATGGTGATGTGCTTCTATTTAGTTATTGTTTTCTTATGTATCATTGTGTTTCATCCTTCTATATTGCAGTAAGACAAATGTTTTAGACTAAGAAATTTTCTTCAAAGGTACCTTACCTCTGTTTGTTCGTCACTGCCTCTATGTTTTCCTCTCCTAGGTTAGTTTAGAGAATTCTTAATTGCTTTGTAGACCCACCCAAGTTTTTTTATCTTATGAATGGTTCAATACAGTAGATATCATAGATTTTTTATGGTTAGCCCTGCTTGTTTGATGCCACTAAAACATTTTTCTTGAGATCTTCCTTTGAAGTACCACTAATTAGGTTTTCCAAAGAGGCTATGTTTCGATCATACCCTTTGTCCATGCTTGAAAAGTTGTTTTGAAGATCTTTATAGCTATGATCAATGATGTTTAGGAGTTTTCTCTTCCTTGATTAAATTTATATGTTTATCTTAAACTTTTTTCTAACCTTGAAGGTGAAATCACTAGAAGTTAAACGAGTTTCTCGCCTTCTATAGTTCACCGGATTGTTTGTCTTAAATTATTATTTGCTTGAGTTGAATCAAAGGGTTATTGGTTTTCCCTATCTTATGATTACTTCTTTATGCTAAATAGTGTTGAAGTCCCTTATTGTTGAATTATTTGACAAAGGATTCTTGATTTCCCTTTGCCCTACTTTTTTCACAAACTTGATATTCATCTCATCTCACACAAACCTTGAAAATCCACTAAACATGCTAGATTTTCCCTGTGATGCACCCTGATTCATTCTTGAACTTTCCCTAACTTTTATAGACTCCATATCCCAATGAATTGAATATTTCCTCACTCCATCTATTCTACATGATCATCTACCCAACCAAAACCAACAAAAAAACCCTACACTTAACAACTAGCCTAAAATCAAACCCTAAAAGTAAAAAAGTTCACATCCTTTGCACAAAATAGAGAGAGCCCTCTCTGAGTCTAGGAAGGCTAGGTCCTAGGACTCCAAAGACTGGTCTGATGTTATACCTATTCATTTGTTCTCACCAATCTAAAAAATTATGGGGACCTAACATCCCTGCCACATGTTCCTAACCATTACCCAATCAATCCCCTTCCCGAGAATTACCGTTTATGCATTAAATTATCTCAGGTAGACATTTGAATCCAACGGACCCATGCCTACCTATAATAGAAATCCCGTGAATGATTTTTAAACCGTTAACTCGTCCCCATTTCACCTTTCTACTGCATAATTCTCTGCAAATTAATTCTAATTTTCAGGTTTTTTAGTGCGAAATCAAGTTCTCGAGCTAATCAAACCTATGATCGAGCACCAATGTCCCCTTTCCTTCTTCTGATCAGCTATAGACCTACAAAAAGTCTCAGTAAACCATTCATCTTTCTCATCCCAGATTCTGTTAAAATTATCCATTTATAAGGATGCCTCCTAAGAAGAAAAACTAGGAGGAATCTATCAACCCCTTGGTTCATCCTCTAGCTGATCTAGACCACATCCCCTTAGCTAATCGAGACTATAAAATATTTGAGACATAGTGTGATTTCAAACTCTTCAAACTCTATTATTGGCTCGAAGACAAGTTTGTTGATAAAACAGATGAAATTGGGCTCTAAGATTCTTATCTATGTCACTACATTTTTCCCCAAACCTACCATTCTCCAAAATTCACCATAAGATGCCAAGCCTGTTATGTCCCTAACCAAAGATAAATTATAACTCCTACTACTGAAATTATCTTCACCATTACTGCCAAAGCCATAAATCAAATGATGCAGGCCCTCCATGTGGAAAATAGTACCCCATTCTCATCAGAAGCCTTGATATAACTATACCAGAAACTTGATTTTTCCAAGGGAGCTAGGATTTTTGACCTTTTCGTACCAGAAAACACTCAATTACCAAAAATAAATCTACCATAGCCTTCCTCAATCTTCCATGATCAAGCTAAACAAATTATGTATATAATATCATATATTAAGGGTTATTATTCTGATTAGTGGGTAGATGAACCCATCTTAGGTTTCCTGCCCATATTTTCCATAGATAGTAAGCCTTCTATTATCTTTAATTTCAGTCAATTTTTGGCTAATAGTATTCATAAAAAATTCCCGAAGTTTCCAACTGAGGAAGTGTTCAAATATACTTCAATTTTGGTCTACATGTTTCTATATTATCAGGCAAACAAGTTTCAATTTTCCATGTATAAATTAGATGAAGAGGGAAACTAGCAGTCAATCATATTCTAGACTTCCATAGTGATGAAGGAGTAGGAATAATTCACCTAAAAATAGTATATTGAACAATCTATCCACCCAACAATAAGTGTAATAAACATTTCAGCAAAGCCGAAAATCAGTGAGGAGATAAAAATGATTTTACATCTACAAAACAAGCAAAGACTGGATACTTGTACCTTTACCAAAACTACACCAAAATCAGAGTGTATGGGTGTGAGTTGGTGCTAGTAACCTATAAATATAGGATTCATAATTTTGACTTGACTAATGGTAATCTTGTAAATATGTACATACTTTGCCTTTTGCAAGTTGTATTCCCATATTTTGTAAAAATAAAAAAATAAAAACTCAAAAAGAGGGTAAAAAGTCCTAAAAGAACAATCAAAGGACTTAGAAAAAATAATATACCCCAAAAAGAAAAATATGAATAAAACATGAAAGTGTGGAAGTCTAAATGCCACTACTTTTACCTTTTGCAGTTGATTATGGTAGAGTGTCAATAAATGCCATAATCCATGATGAGTTAAACAGTTTAATCTTCACTTGTCATGTTTCAATTTCACTTGTTGTAGATAGAGAATAAAGAATTGTCATACAGTTTAATCATGACAATTCAGTAGTTAGGTAGAGAATAAGTGAATCCAATGGTTTAATATGGATTCCTGGATGAAATAATTGTAGAATTAGATATTTTTATTGCTTTCAGAAATGATAAATGTTGTAAAGGTTGCTAGCACAAACGCACCTAATCAAAATGGAAGAAAAAATGTTAGCAGTTAAAATTGGGTAGGTAGAAGAAGGTGAGAAGCACCATTGTAAATATTATTCACCAGGGCTGCAAATAACTGTCTTCCCTTTCCTATATCCATTTATCAATCTAAATTATCAGTCAGAAAGGCTCAAGGCATTTCCTTGACTTTTGTTGGGACCGGACCCAAAGATCTATGGCTGACTAGTTGAAAATGTTAAGTTGTTATATTAATCCCAAAAATCACATCATTTTCCATTCATACATTCATTTCCATAAAAGATAATAAGTAAAAAACCTCATTTTAATTAATGATACTTTAAATCCCCATTTGATTAACTTCCACATTTCATGAAAGCATAAAACCCTCAAAATGACACTTTATCCTAAGTTGAAGTGATGTAATTATCATAAATGCAAGTTTTTCTTTGATATTCACTTTTATTGGTTATAATGGTATGTTTTGAGTATTCACTTTTCCCCTTGTCATATTAACACCTAACATATTTTATTAACTCCTTATTAATTATCCTAGTCCTATTAACATAATTCCCTTTTCTTTAATATCCCAAAAGCCCATTTAATATATGATTTTTTGTCAAAGATATTAAGCACATGTTGAAAAACACCCCAAAGTTACCCCTTTGACACAAAACTACCCATAAAAATATTTCCCCTCTCCCCTATAGTTTTAGACCTTTGATAAATCTGAAACTATATAATAAAAATATAAAGAAATTAATTAAACATGTTTCATATGTGTTTAAAACAAAAAATATAATAAATGATGTTTAATTTAAACTAAATTTCAAAGAAACCCATCCCATGTTTATATTCCCTTCCCCAATTATCTAACCCAAGGTTAAAATTATAACCTTATCCTTTTTCCCTAATATATATCCCATTACCGCAATCTTTAACCTTAGGTAAACCCCCTTTTTTCACCCCTCTCGACCACTTTAATCCATGTATAAAATATGTTTATACATTAATCCTAACAAGTCCCTTAGCGCCATCGGATTCAATCCTGACCATCTGATCTCCAAAATCCCATTGAATCAACGGTTCTCATCGAACGCACTAAATCAATCCCCAGGCCCCATCCTTCTCGATTGCGTTACACTGCAACCGTCTGATCATCCTTTGTAATCCAATGATCCATATTTAATGAAATCATCCCACCTTACATCCATCACGTTAAATAACAGCCATTAGATCTCCAAATAACGTTTTAATGTGACGGCCCATATGCAACCCGACAATTCATTGCTCCCGTCCCCACCATCCCTGTCGCGCTAAACATGCACTGTAGATCTACTACTCACTAGATCTACGGTCAGTATTCAAAGCCCCAACCCCACTGCATTTACCCCGCAATTTTCCGAAAAATCCTGACCCTTCGCTTCCTCCATCGCGATCCAAAGATGTATATCAAATATCATGCGACTAAACTAATCAACCCAAGTTCTGAAAAAATTACACGATAAAAGTTATTTCCCGATACCACCCGTTGCCTACGTGTATTCTTTTTATTCGATCACGTGCCAAAAGGTAAAAACAACTTACCACCTCAAAGCTACATGAAAATTGCCCGATCCCAAATCAAAACCACTCTCGCCATTAATCCTATAATTAATGTGATTTATCGTGATTTGACTTAAGGCTTGGCCTTAGTTTTTTCACTATTTTCATAAAATTTCATGCATTAACCTTTGAAACCACTGAGAACCCTTTACAGAGCCTCTTTACGCCATTTTTGAGCCATTTGTGAACCAGTTTTCCTCTTAGATCCATTTTCTCCCAAATTTATCCGTAAATAGACTGTTCTTGCATTCTATCAGCTGAATTACAATTAAATTGAAGACTGTGATGAGACTACAACTTTCATCGACTGCAATTATACCTTTTACAGGTATTTTTCCCTCAAACTGATCCATAAAATCTTCAATTTCAAAGGAAAATTTCCCCAATTACACTGTCATTTCCTAGAAAATAGCTAAATTATCCATCTGGGAAGTCTAAAAACCTTCAAAATACACGGGAAACCCTGTCAAAATTTCTCCAGAATCCACTGTTTCCATTTTTAAGGTTTTAATCTATTCCAAGATCATTTTCACTGCTGAATTTGATCTAGAAGACCGTCTTCATACAATAAACCTATTCTGTCACCTAAAAATCCTACCCAGATTCTCAATTTGCCAGAAAAATTCTTCAATTGTCCCTTGTTTCCCAAAAAGAACTTAGCAAAATGTTTAATCTTGCTTTGTTCATCCAAAATGACTAAAAAAAAAGTCACTCCCAAGTCTGGAGGTCCAAAATCCCAGAAAAAATGTCTCAAGAAAGTTACCACAGGTAGAACCTTCTAAAATCAATAAGCCTACTCTTGCACTTATAGTTGAAACAACTGAAGTAGTTAGACATGTACAACCTCCCATAACTTGTCAAGAAAGTAGCCCATTTCTTGATCTTGATTATAGAATCTTTGATCCTTTAGTTGAATTCAACATGTTAGAAGTCCACAATTGGTGTTTTGGAAAGTCTGTAGAAAAGGTCAAAGATGATGTACCCATTTGGGATTCCAATTTTCCAAAATATGTTGTTCCTATTACTCATCGGGCCCCTGATTTTGTCAGACTATGTCAGTTGTACTACCTCTCAGATCAGAGGTGTATTGTTAATAAAGATAGGGAAGTCATGTTGTATATCAATGCTGAATCCATTAATTCCATGCTACAAATGAACCATGACCCTAATTCAGTTTCACTATCAATAGAGGATTTGACCCAACTTTACTTGGATTTAAATTTTCCTACCACGTTCAATATCTTTCAAACCTTTTGGCCAAATCATGTTGATGTCCCTAAAGTAAATCCACCCTATTATACATTTCATTTCCTTGAAAATATAAGAAAAATTGTCTCCATGCTATCATTCATACTGAGATATGACATTGATGAATTTACTGATGCTTCTATCTTGGGTTTTCTATACACATTGACTCCTGGCCAGCCTCCATCCATAGTCTTCAATTTTTCTAAGCTTATTGCTGAGAACATGCACTACCAATTGAAAAAATTACCAGAGGAGGGGGTATTTAGATATACATCATATCTACTACATCTTTTCTTGTATTATCAAGCAAAAAAATTCCCTATTGAATTTCAGAAAATGGATGTAGAAGGGAAATCACTTTCAGTAATATTCTGGACATATCTTTTAAGAAAATACAGTAGTCAATATAACTACACAAACTTAAATGACTTGTTCATAATACCAGCTATGAACTTGTTGAATAAAGCTGAAACTCCAAGACTAAATGAAGAGACAAAGAGGATTTTACAGTTGTTTGAGAACTGTAAAACAGGGGATTGGTATTTATACAGGAATCACATAGAGTTTAGAGTGTATGGTGCACTCTTGGCTCCATACAAACTACCAAGGTTTGTAACTACAAGAATCTTTACCTTAGAATATTTAAGGCAAATCTTAAATGCTGATGCAGTAAATTTCATGGCCTCTAGGAAGAAGACCCAATTCAAACTCAAGAATCAAATTGGACCATTTATAGTTAACAACAGGGAAGCTATGAAAGAGATAAATATCAAATTAAAAGAGTACAAGTTCCAAGAAAGCTTCATGTGGAATAATGACCCTCAGGGTATTTTGAGCACTATCAGGATAAAGTTCAAGTTGACTCCTTTCCTACATGAGTCAAAGCCACAAATTGAGAAATTTGCCAATTAGAATGAATGGGAGCCAAATACTTTGATTGATGATGATGCACAGGTAATGTAGAATTTTAATACATAGGGAACACGGGTGAATAATGCATAGGTGACTACAATTGATAAAGAAGCAGAGGTATCTCACAAAAAAAGCGGAGAAGAGCTTAATTATATTGCAGAAACCATCACAGGTAGGAAATTTAAAACCTCATATAGCAAGAGAACCAAACTAACCATTGAAGATAAGGATAAATCAATGGAAATTGATGATAATAATGGTCATGAAACTGATGATGAAGCAACACTGATAGTAACTTAAACACTCGAAGAACTTCAAAAGAGCCAATTTGAAACACAGGATAAAGATACAGTGATGGTTGAGAAACAAAATGATGTAGAAATTCCTTCTTCCTCAAAGGAAACTTATAACAGATATTCAGACATTCAGATCAAGTTCAGGAAAATTAGGGAGAAGAATGAAGAAATAAAAAATGAAGTCTATTCTAAGTTTCTCAAAGAGAAACCAGGAAAAAAAGATAGACTTCTCACTGCTTTTGACTATTCATCCAATAAATTGATAATGTCATTTTTAAAGCCTACAATGGTTGATCCTAAGACAATGGTAGATTATTCAAAGACAGATTTGGAGGTATATGAAAATTATATTCATGAACTAGACCAAATAGACTTCCATAGAAGCACTACAGAGATGTTGTATTCAAAAGTGGTCAATAAAACAATGAGTGCTTGTAAGCTTCAAAACACTGTGTCATATCTATAGACACAAATGAAATTGGACAAACCATCCTTACATGCTAATTGATTGAGAATCAAAGCATTAGAGGATTTGGTAATTGAAGCTGGAGTAGATCCAACAAATATTGAAATTGTAAAGGCTTTGATAAAACAAAAAAATGAAGATATTGTTGCCCTAAGAAGGAAACTCAAATTACCTTAGAGTGAACATCCCCAGGCAAAATAGATCCTTCAACAAAAGATAGAAAATGATGAATTAATTCAGCTAGTTTTAAAGATGACAACCCAAATAAAGGAGATGGAAAACCAAATAGAATCTCTAATGCAAGAAAATGAAAATTTGAAAAAAGCTCAGCAAGTTTCCATTCCTACAGTTATTCCAACTATAAGTACAGCTATTCCCTCAAAATTGACAGACCATTTGGCACCGAAAGGAATATTGGCAACTGCAGTTTCAATTACTTCTAAATATCTCTCTGCCACCTCTTCATCAACATCACAGGTGCATCCAACAGGGGAAACAACTGCCATAGTCAAAGCTATGGAAGATATGTCCATAAAAGATAAAGAGATAATTAGTTTAAAAGGCACCATCAGAAATCTGGAAAAATCCAACAGAGATGCCTTAATCACTTCCAAAGGACATGAACAGAGGGCCAACATATTACAGGAACAGGTTAAAATTATTCAACAACAAGTAAATCTCACTGAGCATGTATCCTAAATTAAGAATTATCTATGGAATAACATCATTCAGGGCATACATTTGCAATGGCCTTCAATCCAGATAATTTATGAACAAAAAGAGTTACTTAAAGCAGCACAGATAGAAATACAGAAGACCAAAGAAGAACTGGCTGATAAGCCTACTCAAGCCTTAAGACTTATCACATTTCTGAATAGTAAACACAAAGATGAACTTGAGGAGCTAAAAATTCAGGACAGAACTTAAAGTATATTACAAATAAAAAAGGCCATGAGTAAGAGAAACATGATGAATAATTTGGAAGACAGGTGCAAATATATGAACTTAACTATCACCAGATTTGAAGCCAAATACACAGTACTGTCACAAGCAGGTTTACTAGATATTCATGCATCGAATGAAAAGTTAATGCCACAAAAAGATTATGACAACAAAATCAGGGCATATGCCAAAGAGCAGGTCAATAAACCTTTACCTCAAGGGTCCCCTACTGGTAAAGTCATTTTGGAATATTTTGAAAACTTATTCTTTATTCAAAATGAGATCAAACATATTTTTGTGGTTAAGCCCAATTTTGCAAAGTATACATAAGCAAATGAAAGTTACAGGAAAATAAAGAGCATGAAAATTCCCAATGCAGAGCCATGGTAGGAATTCACTGATTTACTATGAAAATTTATAGTTTAAGTATATCAAGATGAAAAATCAGTGGTCAAAGTGTATCATTGGTAAAGGAGTATCAGTAAAAGAAAATGTTACTATTGGTTATTTTTCAATTACAGCAGTAAAACAGTGAAAAAACAGAGTTAAAGAGTATTAGAGCAAAACGTAAAAGAGGAAAAGTGCACTACAAGTCATCTTCCACAATATAATGTCCCAAGTGCCAACAATACTTCTATCTAAACAAAAAATCAGTTTGAGTAGATAAAATGTTCTATTTTTCTTGCAAAAGTGGACAGCTTGCACATCTGTTTTGCAGATGTCCCTCTTCTTATGTAATAATTCCTATTTTTTCTTGATATATTCTCTCAAACTTTTGAGATATTTTGTAAGCAATTTACTTGTATAAATAGTTCATCTTTCTAAGTATTTTGGGTGGGATAAAATTATCAAGACTACTATAGACTTTTTTGTTGAAAACATTTGGATTTTATGTGAGTTAAGTTGAAGCAGCAGGCTGGAAACTGAAGCAAATATACATCATAACTAATGACCCTCATGCTGATCAGATGAGTATTATATCTTCTAGTATTCATTGTTTATTTCTCTAACTTTCATTCATACATCTTGTGTTATTTTCCATATTAAATGAATAACTAGGAAATATATTACAAAATCAGTGTAAAAAGCTCTCTGTTCTTACTAGTTTTCATGTTTATGTTTTCTGCTGATTTCCAGACTTTAGAATTCTTAATTGCTCTTCAGTCTCGTTTGACCTCAATTTCCCTCTTCCTTTTCTGTGATCTAAGGATTCTTAACTGCCCATAGTCCAAATCATACCACTTCATCAAAATAACCTTTTAAAACCCTCTGAAGATCATCTATCTTTCCCTTAGTATATTTTTTCTTTTGACCTTAGTTTTCTAGTCTTGTTTGGTATAAATTTGACTTCATTGCCCAATGGTTAGGTAGATATTTCTATGGTTTTCCTTGTAGTCCTTTATTCCTACCAACATTCAAAAAATAAAACCAAATTGTCCACTCATAGCTAGCCTAAAATCCATTACAAAACAAAGCTAAATCGTAAGGAGAGATCCCTCTCCAGAACTTAGGAAGGCTAGATCCTGAATTCTAAAAGAGGTTCTTGGTTACCCCTAGTTTTCTTTAACTATAAACTAAAATCCCACGACCTAAGAATTACTAGGGTGATAACAATCGGCACCATAAAAACTGCCAAAGTACCTCCCCATAAGAATTTTTGCACTAGTATATATCATACAAATGCTTAATTCAGATGAGATACACTTTGTTTTAGCAAAGAAAAAGCACAGTTTAGGATCAAGAAACTGATTGGTTCCTTTGTATGTAATAACATATCAGCAGGAGAAGAAGCAGATAAAATTCTTAAGGAAATTAAGTTCAACTTAAGTTTTACATGGTCTTATGACCCTTAGGATATTATTTCCAAATTAAGGGTGGAAATAAAAATACTCCATACACTCATACCCAGAGACCTGAAATTGAGAGATATGTGAACCAACTAACTTTGGAAGAGAATACCTTGTAGGAAGCTGAGGAGAAAATTGCTTCTACATCCACTTCACAAACTTCTGTTCCTCAGGAGGAAGCATACAAAAGATAGAGAGAAGAATAATCACCTTCAATTATAGATAGTGCAAGGAAGGAGTTTAAAATTATGTACAAGAAGAGAATAAAATCAAATTTTAAATTAGATGCAAAGGAAAATTCACAACCAGAAGTGGCCATGATAGCCAAGGAAACACCATATTCCTCTCAGGTAGGTGGCAAGTTTTCTGCATCTCCCATAGTGTCATTAGTATCCCAGGAGCAACAAGACACTATCCATATTACAAAGGTTGTTCAAGGGGAGAAAGAAAATACTATTTTTGACAGATTTAGAGAAATCAAACTTAAGAATGAGATTCTTAAGAATAACACCTACACTCAGTTTTGGAAGTAGACTTGCAACTCACAAAGTAGGCTACTTTTAGTTTTTGATTAAAATAGAGGGAAAATGCAGATGGCCTTCCTTGAGGCTCATATCCCACAACCTAAATCAACATCAGATTATAAGAAGACATATTTCTAGTTTTATACTAAATATATTCATCCCATTGACCAAATGGAGATGCATAAACAATTCCGGGAAATGATTTTATCCACTCTAACCAACACTAATATGAATGTTTCCAAATTGCAGGTTTCAATTTCTAATATTCAGTCACAGTTGAAGATGGAGAATATTTATTCTCTTGAAAAAGACACCAGAATTAAATTCTTAGAGGATTTAGTAGTAGATGAGTTATGATCCACAGAAAATGAAAGCTTCAGAGGAGTTGATCAAGAAAAATCATTTTGAAATTGCAACATTGAGGAAGCAACTAAAATTACCAGCCACTGAAGATCCTCTCACAAAGGATATTGAAGGATCAGAGACTCAGAAAAGTGACATGATGAAGCTAATCATGGAACAGAGTTCTTAGATTAGACAGATGGAAACTGAGTTGGAGAAAATGATCAAGGAAAAGGAGTTGAGTGAAAAATTTCCCATGGTTCCTATAGATGCTATACCTCTTACATTAGTTCCCACCACAACATCTGCCACATCAACTACACCTTATACACATTCTACTGAGGCCGTTTACCAATTGCCAAAGGTTGTTGAGAATGTTTCAATTCAAACAGAGGATATTAAAATATTGCAAGGTCAAGTCAAAGAGCTACAAGACTAGAATACCAAGAGTGAAGCTTCACACCTTGTTGAAGCTCATAAATCTTAGAGGCTAATAGAAAGGCTACAAAAATATAAAATGGAATTAGATATTGGATAGACCTTGGCCCAAGCCAAGGAAATTATTTGTACTAATATTATAAATTATATGGCTGAAATTTGGCCATGTATTCAGATTATTTTTGAGCAGAAATATTTAATAAAGAAAGCAACAAAGGCCATTACAAATATCATAGAATAGTTGGGTGATATGCCTGCCAAAGCTACAAAAATCATTAATTTATTGAATTAAAAGAATAGTTATGAGTTGGATGATTTAGGAATTTATTATAGGACATAAACAATTTTGGAGGTAAAGAAGATTTTGACTAAAAATAATCTTATTGCTCAGTTGGAGGAGAAGTGTCAGATTTTGGAAATAGTAGTAAACATATTTTTCACCATGATATAAGCTCTAAATCAGAAGGGTTACCTAGTTTGTTTGTAATTAATGATAAAATAATTACTCGTGAAGACTATATTAGAAAAATGAAGGAGGTAGCCAGAGATAGTTCAAAGTTTGCAAACATCAAAGGCAGCATGAGAGGTAGAGCTTTCTTAGAAGAAATGGGGAATGATTTCTTTATCCAACATGAAGTAAATCATATTTTTGTGGTAAGGCCAACATTTTCAAAGTATGTTGAGGTTGATGAAAGTTACTGAAAGGTAACTAAATTAACCATTCCAGATGAAGAAAAATGGCACAGACTCTGTGAATTACTATACTAATTGGTAATTCAGATGCAATAAAAGGATATGCCAACACATTAGACATCACATCAGCCATCACAACACAAAAAAAGGCCAATTCATCAATAGAATCCTCCAAAGCAGAACCACCTCTCCATTTAATTGTCCACGTAGCCTATTACTTTGCAAAGATAGATAATATTGTTTAGAATAGTGCTAATTATATAATGTCTGTTGAGACAATGATTTTGTAATGATTTTGTAAATATTGTATAAATAATTCACATTTTTAAGTATTCCAGGTTGATTTTTGAATATAATTTTCTACAATTTATTGTAATTTTATGGCTTTTGGACTCATCAATAATACAGGGACATTCTTCATAGGATTCATCTAGTGTAGAAATTTCTAATGTGTTTCTCTTTTCCATGTGTTTATTCATTGTTTTATTTTACTGTTATTTCTTAAAAAGCTTAATTACATTACATAAATGGTGACGAATAGGATTTGTTGAAATATGCATGCTATTCTTACTTTAGGTTGCTTCTATGTTTTATTCTGAAGTTAAATTAAGGAATTCTTAATTTCTCCTTAGTTTCTACTAAACCTTTCATTTCTTCTATTTCATATTCATTTAAATTCTGAAAGATCTAATTAGTGGAACCTAGCTTTCCCTGTGAAACTCCTTCAAAGTTTGATGCAAACCCAGTTAGTTTTTAGACTTCATAGTCTAATGGAATTATAAGATTTAAGTCAACCAAAATAATCCAATCTTTTGGAAACCTAATCCTAAATGGGTAGTTGTGGAAGGCGAATGGACAAAAGGAGTCGAAGAGACCACTTGGAAGATGAATCCAAGGGTCACTTAATGTACTATAAAAGCACATCTATGTTTAATAGTAAAATAACTCATGTTTATCCTATCCTTATCCTTGTCTGTTCTTGATTTACCATGCATGTGTTTAACATGGTATCAGTGCTCAAGCCAGGCCCTGGCATTTTTAGATTCTCTCAACTCCATTTTTAGATGTTCTGCCTATTTTCCTGTACTGACATTTCCAGCTCCTAAAATAGTTTTTTTGTTGTAACTTTGGCCATTCTCCTTCATTTTTCTTTGATATTATGCCATTATTATCTGTCCCTCAATGAAAATTTGGAGCATTGGATGCATTGAAATAATTTTGCATTGGCTTCATTGAAAATATTGTGAGATCGTATGCCATGTGCTCGGAGGTTTGAGTGCAAATGCTCTATAGTAAATATGTCTTGTAACTCTACTGCTTGCATAGTTGATGTTTGTGCATTAACTTCTTGTTGACTGGATTGAGCATGATTGAAATTATTTTTTCAAAATCCTACCTCAAGCTTCTTTTGGTGTTTTTTGGTTGTAATTGCATTGCATGTTATTTCAAGGAACGGTTCCCAATTGAAGCGACTGAGTTCAAAATTACGAAAGCTCAAAATTTGATTCTCTTCCGCACATAAATTTTTCCCTATAATATAGATGAGTTGCCTCTTCTTGTGACCCTACTATTCCCATATGAATTTGTTTCTTTTCGACCTTGATGGCTGCTTGCCATTTCATGTTTTTTAAATAAATACCATGCATCAAATAGGGCTCCTGATTATGAAGTTGTTTTCTCCTTTGATGGTGATTCTCTATGCATTAATGGTTGTTTAAACATTGGTTGTATGAGAAAGCATGACCGTTTCATGGCTCTGTGTTGTTACACTACTCCTCTCCACAACGTAGTCTCCATACACCGCGACATTTATCTCCTCACACTCTCCATAGCCTACGACCTTCATATCTCACCTATGTGGCCCCCTTCGACCACTGCCTCTCCCTCCATGTAGCCACATGCTACATCCTCACCTGCATGACCCCCATTGACCACTACCTCTCCCTTTACACAACCTCATTCTCACCTCTCCTCGCACTCGACCTCACTTCCTCTGCTTAGGCCACATCCCCTCATGGTTCTCCTCCACGCGCAGTCCTCTTGAGCATTTCCCACGCTACCACACTGCCTCACCTCCTATTCCTCACCTCCCGCCAGCCCTTCCACTCTGCCGGCTCCTGGATCCCTCACACCTCCCATGGCTCCCACCTCTACTCATGCTGCCTAACACCTGCGAAACTCCCGACCCATCCTCTCTCCCACCGGCTCGACTTCCCTCTGGACCCCAACTCCCGCCAGCTTGACTTCCCTCAGCCTTGTGCTCAAAGCTCTCCATCCCCCTGGCTAGATACATTGATCCATGACCTTCCTATGCGTGCAAACCCTGCGTTGATGTTTGATTGTCTACCAATATCGACACTGATATCCATGATCTTGTTGATCATCCACTTTCCATTACAACCTCTTGTGGCTCCTCTCTGGTGCACGCAGCCACAGTAACATGCCAAGCCACGAGATCCAAGGGCATTGTGTCAAGAAGATGAGGAGTCAAGTTATATTATTAGCTATGGAGGAAGGGAGAGACCGATATGGTCATGTAAGTCTGTGGAAAGTGCTATGAAGAGGATTTTGTCGTATGGTTTTCATAGTATGCATGCTGGATTCATATTATGCTTTGTGCCTTGAATTTGTGAAAACACTAATTTTATGGGATGTTTATGCATTGCATTGGTGATGGAGCATAGTCTTTAAAAGGGCATGGTATATACATTTAAGTCTTATTGTTATAACTTCTTTTGAAAGTCGTATGGCGTACCATGGTATGCTACATTCTTGTTCTATAATATACATTGGTTAGCTACGACGAACACGTTTTCTTAAAGACCGTGTATATAGTGAACGAACCATTATAGTTGAATTGTTTAATTATGTATACACTTTTGGAGGCCATATATAAGTGTTGAATTGAAGGCCTGTGGTGAGTTTTTAATGGCATTGCTTTTGGTCCTCTCTTGAAGACTATGTCATGAGTGGTGTAGTGCGACTTTCATGAGAAACATTTCAAGGCAGGGTGCACCCCTTTTCTCATTATATTATGTGTTGATTAAAACTTCATCATATGGATAAAATAGAGTTTTTGATGGTATAAAACAGTTCATTTTTGTGGACATAAATCATTAGTATTTTTCACCTTCAATTCCTATTGCACAGTGGTCTTTTGCTGCACATTTACTAAAATATTTTGCAGTGAAATTGTATTGTTAGTGGGTGTTTTTTCTTCTCTACAATTTTATGGTTGTGATCGTTTTTTTACTATGGAGAAAATTCATGGATTATTAGAGTTATTAAGCACTCTAATCTTATCTACTGGTGGAGATATGGTTAAAATCAGTAAGGACACTTGGTCTAATATTAAGGTCTCTCTATGAGATGCACAAGAAAATATTTAATTTTTGTAGTTGGAATCTCAACTTCAGCAAGAAGAATTACAGTAGCAGAGTCATCATTATGAACTTGTTTCTGTTCAGAAATTTGAAACAGACTCCTATAAGCAGCAAGTCAATAATGTTGCAGTCGATTGACATTTAGTGCCTAGTTCAAAAGAAGATTTGTATGCAGATGCAAAAGCTCACGCTTCACCTCCCAAGCCCATCATCAGACCTTGGGAAGAGCTTGTCCATAACAAGCACATAACAGAGCTTGGATATGACAAGGAGTTGTCCTTTCATATTCTAGACTACTCAAGCCCATAAAATTTCAGAGTGCCATATTTCTTTATGATAGTTCACTTTCAGCTGTTCCAGATCCTGCTCCTCTTCCACAAAAACAACAACAAATTGAAAAATGCCAACACAGTGATCGAGTTGGCCATATGAAAGATCACTTTTTGGATATTCACCCGTGCAAGCACTGTGGTCGGCACACCCATTCTTCACACAGATGCTTCAGAAACAAGCCTCCTGCATGAACAAAGATTCATCTTGGATGGATTGCTTCTTGGCAATGGGCATCAATAGCCAAGAAGATGTTTAAGTCACATGTCAGAACTTGTTCTAGAATATTGAAAAAAATTGCAGTTGAGTTTTCGTCATCATCTCACCTTGTACCTTACGGGGGGAAAATGGTGGTCATCTAAAAGCTTCGAAGCCACATCAATCGAGCCTAAGCCACAACCTGTCATTCCAGATTTAGAGTTGTAGCCAGATACATAGCAGTTCAAGCGAGCCTTAGCCACAACTTGTCATTCCAAATTCAGATTTGTATCAAGAGACATGGATGCCCATGAGAATTCCTTTGGTTGGTGGACACCCTTAAACCATCCATGCAAGGTTTATATTCTTCCTCCTCAAAGAATTCAGAGCACTTCCTCTAGCAGAAGACTTCATCTTCTTGCCATCTTTGGTAGAGTTCCGAGAAATGCATCCAACGTTCCAGTGTTGGTGGTCATCCTTAAACCATCACAGGTTGTAGACCTCCCTTCTTCTAGGTTGAAGGTCTCCCTCTTCAAATACGAGGGACACTTCCTCTAGCAGAAGCCCTCAGCTTCTTTCCATATTTGGAAGAGTTCTGGGAACTGCACTAAGCGTTCCAATGTTGGTGGTCATCCTTAAACCACCTCTTTATGCCATCATTTAAGAGTGTTGATTCAACCTAAGTGCTGCCATGCATACTTTGAAAATTTGTATTACAACTATCTTCTTGGACTCACATATACCCCTTCATATTAGGGGGCAATGTTGGACACCTAATCCTAAATGGGTAGGTGTGGAAGGTGAATGGATAAAAGGAGTCCAAGAGACCACTTGGAAGATGAATCCAAGGGTCACCTAATGTACTATAAAAGCACATGTATGTTTAATAGTAAAATAAATCACGCTTATCCTATCTTCCCTTGTGTATTCTATATTTACCATGCACGTGTTTAACACAATAAAATCACAACAAACAAGTAATTGCACGAGTCATAACTAGCCTAAAATTTACATAAAACAAAGCTAAAATTTATAGAGAGATCCCTATCTGAAGCTGGCAGGGCTAGATCCCATATTCCAAAGAAGTTTTAATGTTTTCCTCAATGTTTACTCTCACAATATAAATAATTATAGAATGATAACATCTTCTTCATGATTGTTAAACATAGGTTTGAGGTTGGGTCAACAAAAAAAGTTTGCAAAGGTCTGAAATTACAGGGTTCAAAGCTCACACATGTTTTAGGAAATTTTTGGGTTACAATGGATCGATTTACAAAGGGAAAATTTGACCAAATTCACATGCATCACAGGGCAAAGGGAGCGAGTCCCATGGAAATTATAGGGGCTAATATTCGCAGGTGGGCTAATTTTCCATGTTTTTTCCAAAAAAACGATTCACAAATTTCCATTTTTTTAGAAAAATGATTCACCCAAATTTTATAATATAAAAATATTTTACCTCTAAAATCACCAACATTATATAGAGAGTATATATAAAATAATTATAAATTTGAATAATTTTACAAATATATCAATAGGTTTTTTATAGTTTACATATTAGGGACTAGTGAGGTTCGCCAATGTTTTTAAAATTTAAGATAATTTTCCATGCTTAACATTTTCCCTGGGAGTGACTGGAAACCTTCATTGGCACACACAACTCCTCATCCATGCGACTGAGAAGTTTCACTGAAATTTGACCTTTGATTGAAGTTGACTACATTGATTGTAGACGAGAAAAGTTGTCTCAAATATATCTTTATGCTAGAAACATATTTCTGAATGTTCTTGGTGTTAGACTCCGTCCTGTCAGTCCCTTGTCAAAATCAAATTCACCAAGGTTCATTTCTCGTCATTCATAGTCATGGATGGCAAAGAGTCTTTAAGAGTTTTAGGTCTAGGGTTTTGTTGACTTAGCCGCATGAAAGGTTCAGTTTCCATTGCTAAGTTTCATAGTCAATAAGGCTTGAGAGTGTTTCTTCTTCAAAACCCTGTTTTGAAGAAGAAATCATCAAATGTATTTTCTTAGAATATGTAATTTGTCAAAGTGTTTTCAAACTCTGTAGCATTGGCAGAACAGTTTCTGTTGAAGTGCCTACTGGCTATGTTAAGGATACAAAGTTCTTGTTGCACAAGTCTCCACTGCTTTCAAAGTCTGGTCAACTGCAGAAACTAGCTAATGAAGCTCATGAATCCATGAATGACAAGGTGTCCCCTTAATGGTATTCCAGGAGGTGCGGAGACATTTGAGTTTCGTGCTAAGTTTTGCTGTGGGATCATAGTCACTCAAATAGTGAAAGATCGGGCTATGCGGCTTCAACATAAATTGGAAAGTCTTCTATCTGAAATGGAGAGGGTTGTCTACTTACTTAAAAATTGCAGACCCAAACTGGAGAGGCTTCTCTAAAACAAGAGAAACAGTTGTATTAATTGAACACAGGGTAGTCTCTGTCAGTTTCAGTTGGTAGACCTATCAACAAAAGTGCTTCTTCAGACTAGAATAATCCTACCATATTACAAAAAGTATGATGTTGAAAAAACAAATTCTGAAGACAAAATATCTTTTTCAACAATAGTGGCTGATGTTAAGGTACTTGAACATGATAAGAATACTACTGTGGGTATTGTTAAAGAGACTTCGGCTGTAATGAAGCCACGATGGCTTGGGGTTGTGCACAATTCAGAAGACAAGGTGCATATATGTTTGGACGTTTTCTCCTATGTGATTTTATTTTGGATCATCCAACCATTTCTCGGTATCATGCAGTTCTGCAGTAAAAAGGAAATGGTGATGTATTCATTTATGATCTTGGAAGTATTCATGGCACTGTTGTTAACAAGATTCAGGTTACACCAAATATTTACAAACAATTCATTTGCACAAATCCTCAAGGCGGAAATCGAGCTTGTGTTGTTGAAGGCCGAAGTTGTGTTTTGCAAAGTGTGGACAGTCATTGAAGGTGCGTGCTACCCATACAGGAGGCGCGTTACCCATATAGGGTGCGCTATGCACATGATCTCCCCAGCCAGTGTTAAGAAACCAAGGAAACTACGCACTTGTTGTGCGCTACGCGTTGGGTGGACGCGCTACCCATATATCGACAAATCCAAAAAATTTGTTACCCTTGCATCCGGTTTCATACCAAATCGGCTCAATCGGCCTGCAAAGAAAAAATCCTCCGTGACTAGAAGCTCCGGGGACGGATCCGTTGTGGGTTTTTTCGTTTTTTGGAGCGTGGCTATTTATTTGCAGGGTCTCTGCAATTCTAGACCTTGAGCTTTCCAGAGTCATTTTCGGCTTTGAAATACTGAAATCCAGGTTCGGCGTAAGAAACTATTGGAAGGATCGAAGATGTTTCTGTTCGATTGGTGTTACAGCGTTCTTGCCACTCTAGGCCTGTGGCAGAAAGAGGCTAAGATTCTATTCCTAGGCCTAGATAAAGCAGGCAGGACCACCTTGTTGCATATGTTGAAAGATGAGAGGTTAGTCCAACATCAACCTACTCAGTATCTTACATCTGAGGTACTGAGTATTGGTAAAATCAAGTTTAAGGCTTTCGATCTTGGTGGCCATCAAATTTCTAAAAGAGTCTGGAAAGACTATTATGCCAAGGTGGATGCCGTGGTCTATTTGGTTGATGCGGCAGATAAAGAGAGATTTGCAGAGTCAAAAAAGGAGCTCGATGCTTTACTTTCAGATGATTCTTTGACAAATGTGCCTTTCTTGATTTTAGGAAACAAGATTGATATTCCATATGCGGCATCTGAAGATGAGCTGCGTTATTACCTAGGCCTAACAAATTATACTATTGGGGAAGGATGATTATTAAAAATCGGTTTTAATTCAAACAGGGAAGGTGAAAAGTCAAAGCCCGAATTAAACGAAGAATACCAACCATAAGTAGAGAATTAGGGTCGATTTGCCTATTTTTGGCCCCAGTTGCATTTCAGATGGTCTACGCTCCAGATTTTGCCTATTCATTGGTCATCGAAAAGATTTCATATTATATGTTGTTTCCTTTCAAAACAAATGATTGGATTTCCAGCCTTGTTTGTTAATGATAATTAAAACAAATCCCTTGTCTTGGGGTCGATTTGTTTTCCCCTAGCAGAGTTTATTTAATGTATTGTAAATCACTTGTAGAGTGGAGAGTTCTGGGAAACTTGTAGTGAAGAACAGAGAGCTTCATTTGTGCAGTTGTTTGTCAGAGATTAATTGAATGGTACAGCTCTGATTTATAAGATTCTTGTGGCGTGAAATTTAGCATATGTTTCTTCTATTGTTTCATATGTAATCTCGTAATGTTTTCATTTCATTCATAATCAGTTCACTGGATGCTTTTGCAGTGAGATAGGTAGAATCCAATTTGTTTGCTCTGCCTTGAAGGAGCGTTCAGGATTTGTGTATTTTCTTCTGTCTGAAAGGGATTCATTGTTAAATGCCCTTTTCAGCTTTCTTAAGCAGTCTTTACATTCCATTTAATTTCAAATTAATTGTTAAACTTCACTCCTACCTCGCCTTATGGAATAATTTGTGCCTTTGATTAAATCTCTGCTCACACTGTTCTTGATCTCATACAGTCCAGAAAACCCCGCCATTTATCAAAAACCTCATTCATATCTATTTACTAGCCTAAAATCAGTTCCCATTCTAGAGTCATCTCGCACCCTATTGCTCATTTTATCGAGATTGACTGGAGAGAGCCCTCTCCTGTCCTCGTAGGGCTAGCTACGAGGCTAAGCTTTGTTTTGATGTTGCCTCGAGTTTTGCCTTCCTCAGCCTGAGGCAGATTCGAGCGCTAACATAGTGGCGACTCCACTGGGGAAGACTTTTCCCCGGTAAAGGATAACAATGTTCAGATCCGATTGCTGATGGTGGACAGCAGTCAGACACCACAAGGATGAAATCATTCACCGGTGACTTCATTCACCGAAAGATCCAGACAATCAATCCTTCATGGTGACTTCACTGCAGGGAGATCAGTAGCTGTGAGATTTTCAAGATGGACCGAATCACAAGAATATATGCTCCCATGAGCCGAGATCACATCCCAGGTTTTCCGAATAAGATGCCCAAGGTAAATTGGTCAAGGAATCTGCCTACATTTAATGATGATGGTAAGAAAGATGCTTCTTTACATCTAGTTATATTTCACATGCATATTCGCAAGTTGAAGGTGGATTTTCCTGAAGATTGCTTAATGAAGATATTCCTGGCCACTCTGGAAGGTGAAGCCCAATCTTGGTATGAAAATTTGCCGCTGGCCTGTATTTACTGTTTAAAGGATTTTCATGCTCTATTCATTGAAAGGTATCAAGCATCTTATCCATCATTAAATTTAGTTCATGACTATTGCAAACATGCTCCTAATTTTATTGAAAGCCTTGAGAAATATTATGAAGATGATAATTTCATGGATGATGAGATCATGGAAGCTCTATACGAGAATCCATTTCAGCAAAATGTAGAGAACCTGGAGGATACCCATCAAGATGCTCAGGAAATTTTGCAGCAGAATCAAGATCAGCAGGTTGAAGATGGCCATATGGCTGAAAATGATGAAAGGGAGAATGTCATTTCAGATCTGCCCACAGAAGACAACAGCATGCAAGTAAGTCCAGTGCTAATTTCAAAATGTGATAATGTCAGGACAGCTATTTCAGTTCCAGATTCAGTTGTGTTGAATCCTAAAAAGGAGAGCTCTGCTGTTGAGATCATAGACAGAGTTTTGGATTCAGAAGTTCATGAAAAACAGAATGAGATCTTTGTGCAAGTAAGTGATAAATCTCCTTTCAATAACTCAGTAATAAATGGTAGTTTGAATGCCCTGTCATATGAAGATAATTACCATTTAAGCAGAAGAAAACAAAAAGCATTGTCTCCTTTGTCTGAAGATGAGATAGATCTACTTTTGAGAGGTCTTGTTATATCCAAAGCTACAGCAGATTTGCAGTGCACACATATTCAGGAAAGTGTTGGTGAAACTTCTTCCTCTTTTGAAAAAGATGACTGTCTTGTAATCAGTTTTGTAGATCAACAAACAGATAATTCTTTCTGTCACAAAGATGATAAGGCTGTCATGTTTGATAATCTTGAAGATTGTTTTTTGTTTAAGAATGACCTAGATCATGAAGTTGAGGAATATATGCCATAATTTCTCATAGTCAAGGAACCTACAGCTAACACTCAGATGGCAGATACCTCTCTGTGCATTTCTATCCCTCAGAAATCAATTGTCCTTTCAGATCAAAATGGAGTGAATACTTGTATTTTTGCAGCTGGATCTCCAGATAAGCCAGTGCTTCAGGATTTTCAAGACCCCTTCAGCATTCTTCTGCAAGCACTAGAAAGGATAAATATTTCCTGTTTCATTATCATAAGCTTTGGTTTCAGTGGTTATTTTGAGTTGCCTATAGGTTCATCATTCTGCCTGCTCAAGGAGAGTAAGAGCAGAAATTTGGGGTGTAGCCATCTACTGAATTGGTTACATTGGAAGACACACTACACATGATTGTACATATCACATCAGTATGCAAGTGGTTGCCATCATGATTTTAAAGCTTGATGGACTGCTGCCCTTTTTCAAAAAGCTTTTGTTTTAATTCAGTCATTTCAGTTTGCATTGAAGTCAGTTTGAGTCAATTTTCCAGTTAATAAGTTGAGTCATTATTCTTTAGTCTGTTTGTCAAAATAATGATTCCATCGCCCAATGGATGGAGGCACTGTCTGCTCTCCCAAAGATATGCAGTTCTTGGCACCTCCAAGAAACGGCAGCTGCCATCCCCATTGGAGCCAATGTTAGACTCCGTCCTGTCAGTCCCTTGTCAAAATCAAATTCACCAAGGTTCATTTCTTGTCATTCATAGTCATGGATGGCAAAGATTCTTTAAGATTTTTAGGTCTAGGGTTTTGTTGACTTAGCCGCATGAAAGGTTCAGTTTCCATTGCTAAGTTTCATAGTCAATAAGGCTCGAGAGTGTTTCTTCTTCAAAACCCTGTTTTGAAGAAGAAATCATCAAATGTGTTTTATTAGAATATGTAATTTGTCAAAGTGTTTTCAAACTCTGCAGCATTGGCAGGACAATCTCTGTTGAAGTGCCTACTGGCTATGTTAAGGATACAAAGTTCTTGTTGCACAAGTCTCCACTTCTTTCAAAGTCTGGTCAACTGCAGAAACTAGCTAATGAAGCTCATGAATCCATGAATGAAAAGGTGTCCCCTTAATGGTATTCTAGGAGGTGCGGAGACATTTGAGTTTCGTGCTAAGTTTTTCTATGGGATCATAGTCACTCAAATAGTGAAATATCGGGCTATGCGGCTTCAACATAAATTGGAAAGTCTTCTATCTGGAATGGAGAGGGTTGTCTACTTACTTAAAAATTGCAGACCCAAACTGGAGAGGCTTCTCTAAAACGAGAGACACAGTTGTATTCATTGAACACAGGGCAGTCTCTGTCAGTTTTAGTTGGTAGACCTATAAAAAAAAGTGCTTCTTCAGACTAGAAGAATCCTACCATATTACAAAAAGTATGATGTTGAAAAAACAAATTCTGAAGACAAAATATCTTTGTCAACAGCAGTGGCTGATGTTAAGGTACTTGAACATGATAAGAATACTACTATGGGTATTGTTAAAGAGACTTCAGCTGTAATGAAGCCACGATGGCTTGGGGCTATGCACAATCCAGAAGACAAGGTGCATATATGTTTGAACGTTTTCCCCTATGTGATTTTATTTCGGATCATCCAACCATTTCTCGGTATCATGCAGTTCTGCAGTACAAAGGAAATGGTGATGTATTCATTTATGATCTTGGAAGTATTCATGGCACTGTTGTTAACAAGATTCAGGTTACACCAAATATTTACAAGCAATTCATTTGCACGAATCCTCAAGGCAGAAATCGAGCTGGTGAAGTTGAAGGCCGAAATCATGTTTTGCAAAGTTGTGGACAGGCATTGGAGGTGCGCGCTACGCGCAGAGGAGGCGCGCTACCCATATAGGGCGCGCTACGCATATAACATCAACAGCCAGTGTTAAATGAAAAGGGCACTACGCACTTGTTGTGCGCTACGCGTTGTGTAGGCGCGCTACCCATACAGTCTCAGACCCAAAAATTTTTGCCATTGCGTCCGGATTCATACCAAATCGGCTCAATCAGCCTGCAAAGCAGAAATCCTCCGTGACTAGAAGCTCTGGGGCGGATCCGTTGTGGGTTTTTTCGTTTTTGGAGCGTGGCTATTTATTCGCAGGGTCTCTGCAATTCTAGAACTTGAGCTTTCCAGGGTCGTTTTCGGCTTTGAAATACTGAAATCCAGGTTCGGCATAAGAAACTATTGGAAGGCTCGAAGATGTTTCTGTTCGATTGGTGTTACAGCGTTCTTACCACTCTAGGCCTGTGGCAGAAAAAGGCCAAGATTCTATTCCTAGGCCTAGATAATGCAGGAAAAACCACCTTGTTGCATATGTTGAAAGATGAGAGGTTAGTCCAACATCAACCTACTCAGTATCCTACATCTGAGGAACTGAGTATTGGTAAAATCAAGTTTAAGGCTTTCGATCTTGGTGGTCATCAAATTGCTAGAAGAGTCTGGGAAGACTATTATGCCAAGGTGGATGTCGTGGTCTATTTGATTGATGCGGTAGATAAAGAGAGATTTGCAGAGTCAAAAAAGGAGCTCGATGCTTTACTTTCAGATGATTCTTTGACAAATGTGCCTTGCTTGATTTTAGGAAACAAGATTGATATTCCATATGCGGCATCTGAAGATGAGCTGCGTTATTACCTAGGCCTAACAAATTATACTACCGGGGAAGGATGATTATTAAAAATTGGTTTTAATTCAAACAGGAAAGGTGAAAAGTCAAAGCCCGAATTAAACAAAGAATACCAACCATAAGCAGAGAAATAGGGTCGATTTGCCTATTTTTGATCTCAGTTGCATTTCAGATGGTCTACACTCCAGATTTTGCCTATTCATTGGTCATCGAACAGATTTCATATTATATGTTGTTTCCTTTCAGAACAAATGATTGGCTTTCCAACCTTGTTTGTTAAATGATAATTAAACCATTCCTTATTTAGGTCAATTTGTTATCCCACCTCTAGGCTTATATGTTGTATTAAAAATCACTTGTAAAGGGAGGGGAGGATTCTGAAAGCTGGTGGAGGAGAAATACAGAGTTTTATTGTACAGTTGAATGACAGAGAAAATAATTAAATGGCGCAGCTCTGATTTGTAAGATTCTTGTGGTGTGAAAGTTTAGCATATGTTTTTCTTCTGTTTCATATGTCTTTGTAATGTTTCATAGTTTCATTCATTATCATTTCCAGCTGAATGCTTTACAGTAAGATAGGTAGAATCCAATTTATTTGCTCTGCCTTGAAGGAGCGTTCAGGATTTGTGTATTTTCTTCTGTCTGAAAGGGATTCATTGTTAAATGCCCTTTTCAGCTTTCTTAAGCAGTCTTTACATTCCATTTAATTTCAAATTAATTGTTAAACTTCACTCCTACCTCGCCTTATGGACTAATCTGTGCCTTTGATTAAATCTCTTCTCATGCTGTTCTTGATCCCATACAGTCCAGAAAACCCCGCCATTTATCAAAAACCTCATTCATATCTATTTACTAGCCTAAAATCAGTTCCCATTCTAGAGTCATCTCGCACCCTATTGCTCATTTTATCGAGATTGACTGGAGAGAGCCCTCTCCTGTCCTCGTAGGGCTAGCTACAAGGCTAAGCTTGGTTTGATGTTGCCTCGAGTTTTGCCTTCCTCAGCCTGAGGCAGATTCGAGCGCTAACACTTGAGTTGTTGGATGCTATTGTATTGGGATCTGTTAGGTCCGTGTAATTTGTCATATTGGCAAGAAAAAATAAACAAGGGTAACATCAAACTAAATTTGGAGCCCTGGGACCTATCCTTCCTGGACTCAGAGAGGGCTCTCTCTATATTTGTATAAAAGATATGACTTGATTGATTTAAGATGTTGATTTTAGGCTAGTTAAAATGATAGGGTTTGTTTGTTTTGTTTTGTTTGGTTTGGTTTCTTGTTAATAAGAGTAGATAGAGTAAGAGAAATTTAAACCATTGGGCTACGGGGTCTGTGAAAGGTCTGAATTTTACAAAAAAAAATGAAGGGTGTTTCATAGGGCAAGTTAAGAAAGCCAAATGGATCTTAATAGCTTAGGTGGGTGTGAAATGAACATTAAATTGTGAGTTTAGTAGGTTTAAAGGGTAGTTAAGAATCCTTTAACATATACTAGAACAAGAATATCCTTTAAGATCACTATGCTTAAGAAAGAACCAAAGGGAAGGGCACACCATAAACTTCTTTGGCCTAGCTTTATCAAGTAAACTTTGAGACAACAATCCAACAAGCCCTAGAGAGCAGGGAACTCCTAAATTCTCTAGCTATTCACTTTCAGAGAAAAAAAACATTTAAGATAACAAATGAGTGATGATTAAAGAGCGGGGAAATAATAAGTTCTTCAATCATACTATAAAATACCTTCAAAGTGACTATTCAAGATGGACCAAAGGATAGGGAAAACCATAGAATTCTTCAGCCAAACCCTAATTAGCAAACTTCAAAGAAAGGCCTCAAAAACAATGTTTCAAGCTACACCAAAGGACAGGGCATACCATAAAAATTTTCAGATTGACTCTTATTAAATCATTTTCAAGACAAAAAACTAGGTGGAATCAGAAAGAAACTAAGAATTCTCCAATCAGACCTAGTAGAGGAAAACATTTGAACAATAGAAAGCAGACAAACTTGAGGGACCATTTTTGCTCCAAATATCTTGAAACGTTCTGAGGTTGATGTAATTGTCATTATGAACATGAATATGTTGAAATTTTTCTATTTGGATGGACCAAAAAAGAGTGCAGCACCAGTGGCACTATGTGTTTGGCCCAATTTCTACATGTCAAACTGTCAAAAAATCAAAATGTGCACAAAAGTGCCAAAATTTGGAATTTTGCTTGTTGATCAAGGATTAGAGGCCTAGAGGGACACCTCAGTAAGAATATTAAGCTTGTCCCTGTTGGCTCGAGGGGTCCTGACCTAGGTTCAGAGTGCAAGGTTTTCCAAAAAACCCCTATACTATTGGCCCTTTCGACAGTGACCTGCTTGCGCAGGTCAAAGTCTCACCCGAAGTAGTATGGGTGGGTGCTGGAACCAAGTTTCCGCACCCTAAGAAAGGATAGGTAATAAAAGTAGAGCTGCACTAGACCCTGTGATTCCCATATTACCTTGTTCTATGCAGGGTCAATTAGGTCTCTATTCGCATCCACGTGCACTACATATACAATTATATGCTTTTATGACAGTAGCACCGTATTGCACAAACAAAACGGAACAAAACAGAACCAATCCAGATACAGAAAACACACTTACACAGATCTTTGCAGATTAAACACAGAAAATACACAATGTAATAATTACCAATGATTCACACAAAGAGTACTCACAGATCCATTTCTCTATCAACCATTCTTATTCATTCATTCATCAATTGTTCCTTACAATTCCCTTCCCAGCCTGCACATACAGCAACAAGGTCCGCACACAGCTGGACTTGGATCTCCACGCACACATCTAGCAGGAGTCCTTCCCCCAAAACCAAAACAGATATCTTAAACCACAATTCGCATCAATAGCTCTTCATTTTCTTCCCTTACAATACAAAATGTTCCTCTTATTATAATATTCTAGCCTAGACTTTCCTATGGTTCACAACCCATGGTTTTCGGACCCCTGGTTTACCCTTTTACCCATTACAATGATTTCAGGGCTTTGCCCCGCCCCAAAACCACTCCGCTAGATTAAATCTAATCAAAAGTATCCAAAATGGACCATTTTCGCAGCTTGTCGGAGACCCTGTTCCAATAGTCCCCCAACACAATCTTGTGACTCGTCTCGAGTCACTGTGGTGGTGCGACCTCAATTTGTGTATGCAAGGTATCAAGAGTGCGGAAGAGTGGAGGGAAAACTTCCTGTCTCTGGGCAGTATCCTGCTGTGTGATGTTGACAAGCGTCAGGGAGGCAAGACTATCTAGAGCCGCAGTAACCTGTTATAACAATCGGTGGAGAGGCGCAATGGCGGTATGAGCATCCTGGGCAATCTAGAGGGCTGTGTCACCCCATGGTTTCAACCATTTCCTGATGACATGCTTGGCACGGAAAATATTTGCAATTGTGTCCATGTTGGCGAGGTGCTGCACAGAAACGCTGGAGGGCAAGGGAGATCTAACCTGACCGAGAGCAGCTTCTGCCTACCGTAAGTCTTCCTCGATATGCTGAAACATAGGATGGTACCGGACCATTGTCTAGAGATGCGTAGTTGTTTTGACCAACTACATTCGCTACGTAAGCTACTCCTGAATAATATTTTTTGCTTATGTGACTAAGGAAACCCGCTATGCCTGAAATTTTGGAGGTATTTCGCGCTACTTTCGCAGAGTTTGGTTGCAGTGGCGAACCTCTTGCAACACCGTGGTATATAATCCTTGTAGCGCTTCACAGGGTAGCTGTGCTAAATCTATTTTTATTTCTGCAACAGTTGGGGCATGATCGTTAACTAGGACAGTGCGATGGAGCGAACAAATACGGCTTCTATTGGTCGGTAATTTGAGACTACGGAGAAGTCGCAACAGATTCCTATAAGTCAGCATTCCTTCCTAGCACTGGACTATCTGTGACCTAATGGAAACACTGTTGGTGGGGAGCCATGAAAATAGTGTACCTTCTTCTACTGTATCCTCTGAGGCCCTCCGGCTGGGTTTTGCGGTCGGCGCCAAGGTGCGAAGGTCGGGTCCTCCTATCGCGCAACTATGGTGCCTCTATGTGTAGGGTTCACATGCAACTTCCTTTGCAGGAGGCCAATGATCAATTATTTGAACAAACTCAGCATTCCCAGGCCCTTTCAACATGATTTCTGCGGGTGTGGAATAGCCAAGGACCGACGCATTCGGCGGGTTAGGGATTGCCATAGCAACAGAAGGACAGGCATCCCATAACACATCAATGACTCCAATAATCCAGTAGGACGATAACAGAGGCATGGCGTGGAGACAATATGTAGCCTTTTGTGAATTTATCCTACTATCTGCACATTTTCTAAAGCTATCTAATGGCGGAGTAACCCATACGTGAAACTTATCATCGATCATTCGAATCAAACTTACCATAAATGGCCGCATTGATGGCTTGCCGCCCATTTTGCTTAACTGTAAGGTTCCTTTCTTATCAAAGTGGGGTGGGCTGACGGTCATTATTCATACCTGAGGCCTCTCCCATGGATCTTCAGACCTCAGATGACGCCTGTGTGCTGTCCGCATACCCTGAATTAAGGTCGATGCCAATTGTTTCGTAACATGGTTCAGGTACCAGTTCAGCAATTTGGCCACCAAACTTCTCAATCGGTGCGCTTCTTCCTTGGTTGGGACGTTCCTATTTGGTAGGGTTGCGTCAAGCATCTCCGTGCCATCTGTTACCTGAAGTGTTCGCAACTTCTCCCAATTGCGTGTAGGTTGGTGCAGTTTTGCAATCAAACATAAGCCTAAGTTATTGGTAACCTGGTGAGCCTATTCGGGCGGGGTCCTATCACACCCTCTAATTTCACATGTCAGTAAGTATCTGCATGGGTGTACTTATCTCGGGGCTCACCTTTCAGTTGGGGTCCTCAAGCATAGGATCATCCTATTCCGGTACTTTTCCCAAGTGAGGAATACTAGCCCTTGCGTTCCCCACCAATGCACAGGTGCTCCGTACAGGGTTATCGATAGTGCCCCTAGCCTGCGTTCCTTGGGAATCCTGGCTTTAACCAACTTCATAATATTACCTACATTATCATGGTAGGGTAGGTCTCTTATCTTGGTAGAGATGCGGTGGAAATTCCTGGTTGTACGAAGACATCGTAGTGACGAAACCTCATGCAATTTTCCTTGCCATTTTTCCAGTTCCTCACCAGAGTCAGAGAAAAAATCACTGTCCTTTTCTCAGAAGAGTACTCCTTCGACTGTGTGGTTAACTTGATCTTCCTCCCAAGCAGTCAATTTATAAATGTGATCTATTTCCTCCTCCTCGTAGGCTGGCTCTGTATACCACGCACCTTCGGCTGGATCTAGTGGTAATATTACGCGCATACCGTTGTTCTCAAACACCATGTTACAATTTTTGAGATTGATGACACCCCCCATGTCGATAGCCTAGTCTAGTCCTAGGAGTGTCAGGTAAGGATCTGCATCCTCCACAATTTCTATGACTTCAAAGTCAGCCAGGACTTTTACTCCTGCGATATCTACCATGACTTTTGGCAACCTTCCCAGAGGAATGATCTTTTGTTGATTCGCCATGCGTAGTTGGATGGTGGACCATTCCAATTTAGGTTCTCCCATTGGTTGCCATGTTTGATTTGGTAATACGTTCACATCCGACCCAAGATCAAGAATAACTTGATCCATATCATAGTCACCAATCTGTGCAGTCAACTGCATTTCTCTTCCAGTGAGTTTTTTATAACTGTATAGTTTGTGTACATCCTTGGTCCCGGGAATTAAACTAGGCCAAGCTGCGCAGGTATTCATTAATGCTTGGAGGTTCTCTACATCCTGTGGATTTCGTAGCAGCTTCAGACATGCCTGCAGGAAAGGCTGAACCCCCTCCCCTATTGTGTTCAGCAGTTGCATGGGGGCTACTAGTGATTCTTGTTCGTTAAATTTCACTCCTTTCCAAGAGGAAATCTCCTCCTTTGCTCCCTAGGTGACCATCCCGCTGCATTTCATGACTTTTACACTTGGATATATATTTCTTAGCTCATTTTTAACTCTTTTCACATTCTGCGTAGGAGTGGGTTGTTTTTCCTGCATCTTGGCTATTAAAATTGGGCAATTCTCCACCACATGGTCCAGCTACCTACAATACTTGCATGATGGTCTGGTGGGATTTGGGCATTCTCTGGCGAAATGTCCTATCTCTCTGAAGTTATAACAGATTAGCTGCCCATGTCCTTGTCCTGCACTCCCTCCCTGACCTCCTCTACCGCAGGCTGGAGATCCTCTGAGGTGCGTGGATGGACTTGGCGATGCAGGGTATGATTATACCTTATACTAGTTCCCACGATCTATCATCAAGTCATAAGTACGATATTTCTTCTCATCGTGTCCTACTGATCGGCAGAAACTGCACCATTGTTGGTTCAGTTTTGGGACATACGCACCTAGCCGAGGGCAATGGTTTGTATCATGCAGTCCTGCTACACGAAAATCGTCACACCATAGCGCAGGTCTGCTCGAGCCTGGTCATGATAGAATGGATTCCCCACTTGCACCTGGGCATACCGGACTAGGTCCCCCTATCTGCATGTAATATGCCAGTAGAGGACACTGATCCTTTGTGTGGCCAAATACCCAGAATCATATGCACCATAGATCTGCGCGGCCATCTTTTCCTTGCTCCTTTTGTAGGTTCTGAATTTCCATATGCATAGCCCTCAGCTGTTCCTAAATTTTCTATACTCCTACCGACATATCCTCTTTGGGTGCAACTTCTAGTTTCATAGCGAATTCCACAGCTTTTTCCTGTGATTCAAAGGTTCGGTGACTCATCGGTGTGCACAGGTGAGGTAAAAACATAGCGATGAAGGACTCCGTGTGTTACCTATTGTCATACTCGAATCCTCCTTCCCTGATTTCTCTCTTCACTCATTGATCACCCTCCCACACCGATTCAGACACACCTTGTTTAAAGTCCTTTACTTCTGCTACCAGCTGAGAGTACGGTTTTGGCTTTCGAAACTGTTGTTTCAGAGCATCTTTTATATCTTGAATAGATGCACTCCCATTCTGGGAAATGTATCTCATATACCAATCTAGTGCCCTATCCTCAAATGTCAGGGACAGCTACGCCATCTTCATCGTATCGGTTGCCAAATTCTGCGCAATCCAGATGGAGTCTACAACAAACCAAAATCGGTCCATATCTTCATCCCCTACCCCCTTGAAGGTAGGCAATCTCAGGTGCACATCCATATCGCTGCTCGGCAGGGTTGGTGGTTTGGGAGATTTCTTACCTTTGTGTTTCTTGGGTGGCAGTATAGCCAGGGGATCTTGCGTTGCTGGTTCTTGCAACAGATTATAGGTGGATCTCCCCCCATCAAGGTTGGTCCGATAGTATTTACCACTGCGTGTCATGTTTTCGTCTAGATTTGGGGTCATTCAGTTGGTATGAATACACAGAATGCTCTTTTAACACAGTAATATCTTAATAAAAAACAATAATGTCCTCAAAAATTTTCCCCAAAACCCTTTAAAGAATCGTTGTTCGGCCTCAGAGTAACAGACAAACTGATCAATGGAAAATTCTGTCACAAATCCTCCTATCACATTGTCCACCCAATGATCGACCGTGTGCGTGACAGTATTATCAGTCCTCTCCAACAACTAAATTTCATATTTCCAGCACTTCTGGAACTCTACGAGTCTGGCCAACCACTCTTGAAGCTCGATCACAAATTTCACAAAGAATATTTCGTAGCTTTCTGTTAGAATGTACCTATTTTTCCACCTTTCCGTCGTCAAATTTTTGCTGCGATTTTATTTTACCGCAAATTCCTGGATCTGCTTTTCGAACCAGTCTTCGATTTCCTTTCTTGTAGGCTTCCAATATTCTCTTGTCATTACCTGATCCCTTTCTCAAGATTCTCCAAGTCCCAGCAATTGAACCATTTGTTGGCTCGAGGGGTCCTGACCCAGGTTCGGAGCACAAGGTTTGCCAACAAACCCCTATACTACTGGCCCTTTTGGCAGTGACCTACTTGCATAGGTCAAAGTCTCACCCGAAGTAGTATGGGTGGGTGCTGGAACCAGGTTTCCGCACCCTAAGAAAGGATAGGTAAGGCAAGCAGAGCTCTGCTAGACCCTGTGATTCCAAGATTACCTTATTCTACGTAGGGTCGATTAGGTCTCTATTCACATCCACGTGCATTATATCTACAATTATATTATTTTATGAAAGTATCACCATATTGCATAAACAGAATAGAACATAACAAAACCAATCCAGATACAGAAAACACACTTACATAGATCTTCACAGTTTAAACACAAAAAATACACAATGCAGTAATTACCAACGATTCACACAAAGAGTACTCATAGATCTAGTTCTCTATCAACCATTCTTATTCATTCATTCATCAATTCTTCCTTAGAATTCCCTTCCCAGCCTGAACACACAGCAGCAGGGTCCGCACACAACTGGAATTGGATCTCTGCACACACAGCCAGTAGGAGTCTTTTCCCCAAAACCCAAACAGATATCTTAATCCACAATTCGCATCAATATCTCTTCATTTTCTTCCCTTACAACACAAAATTTTCCTCCTATTATAATATTCTAGCCTAGAATTTCCTATGGTTCGCAACCCATGGTTTTTGGACCCCTGGTTTACCCGTTTACCCATTACAATGCTTTCGGGGCTTTGCCCTGCCCCAAAACCACTCTGTTAGATTAAATATAATCAAAAGTATCCAAAATGGACAAGTTTTGCAGCACATAGGAGACCCTTTTCCAACAGTCCCCTTAATTTTCTTGCTAAGGGTTTCAATTCTTCGTTTGGCTTTTTGTAGCTTTGAGCTTGCAATTTGGTTTTTCTTGAAATAGTTCTTGGCCCTCCTTATAAATATGTCATTGTTCTTGTTTTCCTTCTCCAGGAGCTTCTCAAGATGATGGTTGGCCCTGTAAAGCCATTTCTCCTGGTTTTCATTGACAATGATGGAAAATTGTTCATTCAATGTAAGCTCATTAGCAAGATCAACCTCCTTTTTCCTCTCTAGTTCTAGAGCTCTTTTTCTTGGCACTTTTTCTTCTGCCTCATTGGTTTCACCATACCTTTATTAGGCATCATCAAGCAAGGCCTTTACCTTGTTTTATTCTATTTTTTCCTTGAGAAATTGAATCTCCATGATGGCCATTTTAGTCTTGATTTGTTCATTTTCATGCTCATAGTATGAAATGATAAACTTATATCTCTCTAAGCTAGTCTGAAGCTCACTGATTTGGGCATCCTTCTACTTGAAAATTATTTTGAAGGCCTCATCATCATGCTCATCATATAAATTATCAAGGTCAAAATCATTCTCTGTCTCATGGAGGTCATCCTCGTCATGAATGGTTGCCTCATGCACATCTTCTTTTTCCATCTTTTTTTTGCCCTTATGTACCTGCTTTGTTGGTGAAGAAGGCAGGGCCCCTCCCACAATATGTGGAGAAAACACCTACCTATGCCCTCTCTAATATTTATTTTCCATTTTTCTCATTTCAACCTCTTTAGGATTGTTGACCTCAACTCTTCTACATGATTCATGCTACTCATAAAATGATGATGATGGTGGTGATAGTGATGGGGTACGTGAAGTGGACAGAGGTGATGAAATGGTAGGCATTGTGGGCTGAGATGGAGGTATAGATGTAGTAGGTTGTGTTAGTTCCCTTGTGGTGATGGGTTCAAATATTTTTATTTATCCTTCCTTATGATCATTTCTTCTTGGCCTTTGTTCCTCAGCACCACTGTCCTCACCCTCAGACATTTAGACTCTGTTTTATGAAACACTAGGGTAGAAGTGAAATGAGCAAGTGAAATGAAATGACAGGAAGGGGATGATATGAATAGATTGAAAGGTGAATGGAATGAGTGTGAATGAAGGGAATGAGTGAAAGGGAATGCGTGGAGGGACAAAATAGATGAATGAAAACCCTAAATTGATGACATTACCCTGTCTATAACTGATATTATTTTTAGGAAGATGAAACAAGTGTCTCACAAAATGAAATTAGGGTTTCATTGAGGGTTACACTTCATTTCATTGAAGAGTGACCAAATAGCTTCAAAACATGGTTAAAAATTTTACTTACTACTTTGAGGGCTATTTGGAGGACTTTGGAAAATTTTGGAGAATATTTGAACTTGTTTGAGTTGATAGATCACTCCACAACCTTCCCTGGCTAGGCGTGCAACGCCACTGGCTAAGGGCGCAATACCACTCCTCAAGTGCACAATGCCTTTTTGAAGTGTAATTTCAAGATATACCTTTTTTTTCTTATTGGAGTTTATTTGACCCGTCAAAAGTTGATTGTCCCAAGACTGGTCAAAAAGTGTTGAATGAGGGTGCATAAATGAAAAGTGCTAGTGTAGGAAAATTTTGGAGGCCTTCCTCAACTCTAGATTTAGCGCATGATAGCTCATTGGAAATTTCTTCCAGTCTAGTTGGAATTTGACTCATCAAGCAAGTCATTTGGACACTCCAACTATGAGAAAACATGATTTTCCCAAGGTCACTCCAGAATTGTAGCAACTCTCTTGTGGCACCTATATTTTTGAGATTTCTCTAAAACCATGAAACCTATGTAAAATATGGATTTTTTTCCTCTTGGATCTATGATGGACAAAAAAATCTCTCACTTTTGTCAAATTCATCTCTATTCGGTCATAAACATAGTTCGAAGCAAAATTGGCCCTATGAGTGACAAATGACTTGACCCTTGGAATGATTTCTCAAAAAATGATGGAGAAATGATGTTTATGAGTTGGTGTGGCTTCATAATTGCTGATATGACCTACCATATGGATCCTCTGCTCCTATGCCTCTTTTTCATAGCAAACCCTAGCTCAGTGGGAGATGAAATTAGGGTTTAGTGCTTGTGAACAATGATGACTTGGGCTCCCTTGGAACAAGACAAATCCCTTTGAAATTTGATATGTTGGCATGTGGAACTCTGAGTTGGCTTTGAAAAACCCACTTTCTAATGTTTTTAAGTCTTCTTCCTTTTCTCACTGATACTCTTTGACACTTCTTTCTTTGCAGGTTGTTGAAGTCATGGAGATGGCTTTTCATTTACTCATTGAGGCTTGACACAATGGATTTGAAAGCTTGGTGATCATAATAAATCCTTCTCATATGTGTGTTGACCTCATCAGAATGAAAGGATGACCTTGAAAAATAAAAAATAAAAACTAATGACCTAATGGGAGTGTTTTTTGACCTGATTTTGAATGAAATTTGACTTAGAAACTTTCAAGTGAAAAGAGCATTTCCAAAAGTGTTATTATGCTCAAGGGGACATGGGAATGAGTTAGAAAAAAGAAATATTAGAGGGAGGGTGGATTTTATTGACAAGAGAAAATGGGGAAATGAGGTTTTAGGTAGGAAAGAAGGATGAAAAAGAGAGGTATAAGCCCATAATGAGTCTTTTAAGAGCAACAGGGTGACTTTGAGATGGCAAACTGACAGATATGGAAAGAGGTTTTATGAAGATAATGAAGGAAGTGAGACTTCTGAAAAAACATAATGTTTCAATAAATATTTTTTTCAGAAGGCTACCATCAATCTATAGTCATCCAAAGATAGTAAAAAATACTGATGACTAACAAGATCATTGTACTCTCTACTGAATTTTTTTTGACAATCTAATAGAAGAAGAATTTTCAAAGAGTTTTTCCGTGGTATTTGACCAAATATGGTGTCTCTTATTAATGTTTTGATTGTATCCTTTGTCATTTCACTTACTTTTCTATCTTCAATTATTGTTTATGATTGGAAAGACTAATTGATATTGAAAATATTGCTAAATTAAAGTATTGAATTGGGCTAAAGTAGTTAATACAACATAGAAAAATCTAAAAATTAACATGGTATTGGATATAAGGTGAAGGAAAACCCCAAATGGAGACAAACATTGAATCAATCATCTTAGGAAAAATTGAAGAAGCTATCCTAGTAAAGTCAAGTTTTCTTCCTTCTTCAAAGAACGTGAAAAGTTGGGTGAATCGTCTAATTTTGTTGCATGGAATGTCAAATTAGAGATCATAGCTAATAACAATGATGTTTTGGATTACATTCAAGGAAAGTTACCTAAGCCTATAGAGAATGCTTCCGCTACTGTCAAGAACAAGCACTAGAAAGGTGAGTTAAAAGAAAATAAAATTATAGCCGATGGCTTGCAAGATAATGTACTTGCATATGTTGGAAATTTGAGAAGGTCTAAAGATATGTATGGTAAGATAGTTGGCATGTATGAAGTCAATATTTGAATGAAATCGTCTTGAAATATCAAATCAAAGATACAAAAATGAATAAGGGAGAGTCTGTACAATCCTACATCATGAGGATATCTCACCTTAGAGATCAAATGTAAAGAGTTGGGGAAAATGTTTCTGACAAGGAATTGTTGATTGTAACTCTAAGAGGTCTTCCTCCTTTTTGAGAAACCTTTATCACTACTAAAAGAAACAACAATGTTCTCCTGTAATTTGATGAAATTTTTGGAAAGATCACTCAAGAAGAATCAAGTATGATTTCGAGAGAAAAGATTCAAAAGCCTGCAGAGGGAAAACCCGTTGCATTCGTCACACAAAAAAATAAAAAGAAAGGAAATTGAGGTCTGTTAATGTGAATTATAATCGCAAGCGTACCAAAAAAATTCACTTTAGCTGTGTATAAAAAATATACCTAACATTAAATTTGGCTGTCAATTTCCTTAGATCTGCAGTTAACGATCAGAATAAATGCTACAAAAATCCATATCTATGCAGTTAAGACATTAAACAACAAAAATAAGCAAGAGTTTCTCCATGCATCCAATGGACAAGACAAGAATTTTTAACGATTTTTTTTGTATTATGACACCTGGGAAGGGAACATAGAATGATGTTACCAGTCCCCCTCAATGGGATAGGTTCTTGTATGTCCTCAGCGCTTCAGATCTAAGATCTCTCTCTCTTGATGGTGTAGAAAACCCAGACAAAAAATGAACTCAAAGGGAGCTCACAAGCAAAAAATAGAAAAATATGACAATGATGGAGGATCAAAGTCAGACCAAAAGATCAAAATTTGATCTCTAGGGAACAAAAGGTAGTGAATGAATGGAAGACCCTTCTATTTATAACTAAATGTTGAGTTCGTCTAGATATTGGTGCATAGTTAAAATATTGGTAACCAAATCTAGATCCAACTTTTATGGAATATTTTATTATTTTTGTTGGAGGGAAAAGGAATTTGAATTTGGTAAAATCCCTTTATTTAGAAATAATAAATAAATAAATGATTTATTTATTATTTTAAGAATGTGGTTAAGGAATGATTAAATAAATAATGATTTATTCAATTATTTATAAATGATTTAGTCAAATTTAACAAGGAATATTATTAAATAATGATTTAGATAATTATTCCTAGAAAATAATAAGTTAAATAATGATTTATCTAATTAATTTTCTTGTTTTGAGTTAAATATGACCAAGAATATTAATTAAATAGTGGTTTAGTTAATTATCCCTAGAGGAAAATAAATCAAATAAGGATTTATTTAATTATTCCTCATGGGGTTTCCTGTTTAGACCATAAATAACATAATAAACTATGGGTTATTATATTATTTCTCATAGTGAGAAATTTTACTATGCTAAAATTGGTCTTACATGGTGTACTTTAGTCCATCTAATAGTAACAGGTTAGATGACCAAAAATTGGTGTAACATATTGCCCCCCAATGTGCAAGCGGCAGGAGCTAATCTTATGACCAAAGTATGTTGTAAGAACACAATCACTAGAAACTAGAGGGGAGTAAGAGAGAGAGAAATATAAGGTGGGATGAAGAGAGAGAGGATAATACCCTGAGGAGGTGAGACTTACAGGCGTGACAAATCTCTTTTATGAGTGGGTACCTGATCTCAATGAGGCGAGGGAGGCATATATATGCCCACCGAGAGAACGAAGTACAAAGAATAATGGTGTGTCCGTCAAACATGGTACTGAAATATATAGTAACACTCACGTAAACATGGGCCAGATAAAAAACATAATGGATCCCACATACATGTTATTCCCGGTACAACAACTAGAACTTATATAATAATATCTAAGTACATGAGATATAAGTACAACCAAAGAGGCCCTGTAAAACAGGAAAGGGCTCTGAAATATGAATGCTACATGCAAAATAAAAAGGCGCTACAAGTGGTTGAGGTCGGGACCATCAAATCTGTAGAGCTACATCCAAGGTTGTAGTAAAGATGTCATCTGGATATGTGTGGTGATACCTGAAGGGCCACCCCCTCATGAGGTCTGAGAAAATATCACACACTCTTTGGAATCACTGGTACAATCTGATGCATCACTTAACCATCAAGTATATGGATCTTGATCATTCCATAATGAGATGGAACTGAGAAAAATCAAGTCAAAGGGCAATAAACGGTCCCTTTACCTGATCTGACGCACCAAATAAGAGTGGAAGCTGGAACCAAGGTACATCGCCCTCTAGACCTATCTTCTGGAATGAATAAGCTGATGTTGACAGAAGGAGGTCCCCCATAGGTGAGGCAATAAGGGATCCTCAAATAAGGCACAAGGGATAATAGTAGAGTGACTGATAGACTTGTAGAAATTTGAATAAATGAGATATTATTCACCGAGATTCTCCTGATCACACACTATTTTAGCTTCATGCATAATACAGAATCTCTTCTACCATTGATCATCACATGCGGAAATAAAATCAATTGCATGCATACATTAAAACCACAAACAATCACACATATAAACACAGTATTTAATGGGAAAGCTTAAAGATGAAAACCCCAACTATCTGTATATTATACATGCCATGGAGATCATGTAACAATCATAGTACAAAACTCCTCACAAGCTCTCATGCACACCCTCAATTTCTACACACTATCAAGCTAGATCTAGCAAAACACATGCTCCAATCCTTAGCCACTTGATAGCCAGCCTCTATTTCATTTTCAAATATATGGGATGGATTCATTAAATAGATAACCACCTGGCCTGAACTGCGCAATCCTCATGGGCTTACTCCACCTATCTGTGTGTTGCAAATAGCAACAGTATAGTCACAACTGATAGTTAACCTGCTCTTTCACCTATCTCTGCATTGGTCTCCACTGAAACTGTCCATGCACTGAAGTTAACTGATGTATTATTTAGTTAATTAATTAGTTTATAATTAGTGAATTAATTAATAATTAATTCAAACCACTCTCACTAATTGTATCAATCAGTTAAACTAGATACAAATAGCTCAACTATGTTTAGATTAGTTAAACTGAATAAAACTCCACTAACTTCCTCAATCAACTCCACCAAACTCTGTCACATGAGTTCTAACTGAAGTCTTCATGCAATAGCTCCACTAAACCCTTAGGAATAGCGTAATTCCTTCTGTCAGCTGCATGTGCCACTTCTAGGCATCAAACTGAAATGCTCCAAGAGAATAAGATAATGTTTAGAGTCTAAATATTATTAAGAGCTAATAATATTTGACATATCTATTTTTAGACTGGAAATCTAAAAACAGATTCCGCCCAGTATGTCTAAAAATAGAAGTCCATCTATTTTTCCAACTTGACCAACCCTCCACAAATAGCATCCTGCAACTCATAGAATCATGATCCACATGTCTAAAAATAGACATAGTCTAAAAATATACTTTGCGCCAAAAATAGCCTACGGACCCACTTAGTGAAGGTGACTCCTTTCCACTAAGCTCATCATCTTGTTGCAATCTCAACACTCCCTATCAACACTCCCTCTCAACAAGATATGGATTATCTTCAACCCCTATCCTGCCCCTGTGGTATTCGAATTTTCTCCTGGTGAGCACCTTCATCAAGATATCAGCATCCTGATCCTCCATAGGAATGTATGAAAGTAACATGATCCTCCGCTACACACAATCTCTGATATGATGATACCAGATGTCAATGTGTTTAGATCTATCATGAAATACTATATTAACCGAGATTTTGATGCAACTCTGATTATCACAATAAATCACAGTAGGCTCTAAGTGTGAACCGAACACCCCGACCAGGATCTTCCTCATCCATATAGCCTCGCATGTAGCCAAAATCGCTGCCATATACTCAGCCTCCGTCGACCGAGTGCCATGGACTGCCACAAAATAAGAAACGATATGACCCAGACTGCACCCTCCAGACAGGCTTTTCCGTTTGTTGGTCTTCCACGACCATTTCCGTGCTTTCACACAGCCTCCACCTCATTCCGACCGTCTGCACTACAATCCATATCCCGATGTGCCTCGAGATATCACAATACATGCCGTTCGTCTAAAAAAGAGCTTCTGTAGGCGAGAATCCATAACTTGTGAAATCAAGCTAATCGCATAGCATATACTCTGGTCGGTATCAATTCGTATATATAAGCGACCCCACAAATTATCGATAAACAATGGCATCCACTACCTCCGCCGAAGTAGCATCCTCCCTCTCCAACCACCAGGAAGAGGAGTATTAACAGGCTTGCAGCCATGGATGTTTAACTTCTCCAGTATCTCCCGGGCATACTTACCCTGAGAAACAAACAGTCCATCACTGCGCTGCCAAATTTCCAATCCCAGGAAATAATGAAGGAGGCCCAAGTCCTTCATCTCAAACTCTCTAGCAAGATCCTCCTTGCATGAAAGTATCAACAGCTCATCACCTGTCAGAATAAAATCATCTACATAAAGTACAATGATCAGCAACTTACCCTCCACCACAATCTGGTATAGGTTAGGATCCGCCTCACTCTTGGAGAATCCAAGTCCGGTGAAATAACTGTCTATCCGTGTGTACCAAGCATGAGGTGCTTGTTTCAACCCATACATCGCTCTCTTGAGCCTACACACATGTGACTCGCTGCTGAAGATCTCGAAACCTTTGGGCTGCTCTATGTACACCTCCTCCTCAATGACTCCATTGAGGAATGTAGTCTTCACATCCATCTGATGAATGTGCCACCCCATCTGCGCTGAGAGAGCAAGAATTGTCCGTATGGAAGAATACCTTGTGAAAGGTGAAAAGGTCTCCTCATAATCGATCCCCTCTATTGTGAAAAGCCCCGGGCAACAAATCTTGCCTTATACTTCTCCACACTCCCGTCAGCTTCCTGCTTCACTTTGTAGATCCATCTCGAACCCACCACTGATTTCCCCTCCAGCCTCGGGACAATCTCCCATTCACTTTTTCTGACAATCGAATCATACTCTTCCACCATGGCATCTACCCATGCGGGGTCATCCACAGCTTCCTCTAAAGAGGATGGCTCTGTCATGATACACTTGCTCATAAGAGCCATGTATCCAGTACACCAGTCAGGTGATTGTCTCTATCTGTGCTATGATGTAGGTGCTCCTACAACCTTCTCTGCATCTTGAGCCAGTCGCTCAGCTTCTGTATTGTGCTTCCGCCCTCTGATGGTTGGCGCTGCATGAGTGGTCTCTTCCACTCCATGAACCTCATCTTGTGGCTGATCCACATCCTGAGACTCATCCTTAGGAACTAAGAGCTCCTCATCTGCATGCAAGTGTGGCTCTCTCTCAAGCGAACACTTCATGGCTTTCTCCTCCTAAAATTTGATATCCCGTCGCACAACAGTCTTGCGACTGTCTGGAAAATACACACGATAGTTGTGGGGTGTATCAGTGTACCCCACAAATATCCCAACCTCCGCAGTCGGCTCCAGCTTATTCCTGGCATCCTTCGTCACATTAATGTAAACAGGTGAACCAAAATCCTCAAATGGGAAATATCAGGCTTCTTACCAGAAAACGCCTCCGCGGGTGTACTCATGCCAAGTATCCTGTGAGGACAACGGTTCTGCACATATACTGCAGTATTGCATGCCTCCACCCACAAGTGAATCAGTAGACCATGATCATGCAACATTGCCCGTGCAGCACCCACGATCGTTCTATTCTTCCACTCAGAAACCCCGTTCTGCTGTGGGTTGTGAGGTGCTATGAGCTCTCTTCGAATTCCTTCTGTGCTGCAAAAGTCCTTGAATTCGCCAGAGATGAATTCTCCACCATTGTCGCTCCTCAAAGCCTTCACCTACTTGCCTGATTCTTTCTCAACCAGTGCCTTGAACTCACAGAACTTTGAGTATGTCTCGCTCTTCTTCTGCATGAAGAAGATCCAACACTTACGAGAAAAATCATCAATAAATATCGCATATTACCTGTGCTTTGCTGTGGAAGCTACTGAGAAAGGTCCACACACATCTGTGTGCATTCTCTCAAGGATCATCGTGGCGCGAATATCCTTCTCGTGAAAGGTGGATTTCACAAATTTTCCCAAGGTACATCCCTTGCACTGATCTGACTGTGCAAGAGTACCCTTAGGAAGCCCAGTATAAATCTGCTACAGTATCTTCAAAGCTCCATGGTGAAGGTGGCCCAATCTCCGGTGCCACAACTTGTCCTCATCCCGACCACCACTCCTACGCTGTCGCCCACAAGGCACAAGCCATCTACCTGCAATTGATAAAGGTTCTTAACTCGAACCCCTATCCTCCGGGTCTCACCAGTTTCCTTACTGCGCAGGAAATCCTTTCCCTCACTAAAGACAACATCATATCCCTTTTCTTCTAACATCGCCACAGAGATAATATTCTTCCTCAATCCTGGAACATGCATCACTTCCTTCAATATAAAGGGTTTAACAGACTCCCTCTCAAAGGAAATGGTACTGATACCGGTCGCATTGTATCTACCATCATCACCCATCTCGATGTGCACTCCAAGATCTTTCTCATCTAGATCAGTAAACAAATCTCAATCTCCTATCACTTGAAAAGACGCACCACTGTCAAGAAACCACACTGATCCCATCACACTTGAGACCAATCATGCGATCAACAAAAAATGCAGCTCAAACTGTGAGGCTAAGGCCTCTCCAGCTGCAGTACCAGTAGCCTGCTTATTTTTCTTCTTCTGTGGACAATTAGTGGCGTAATTTCTGTGTTGGTGACAATGAAAGCACTTCACCTTGGACATGTCCTGCTTCTTGCCTTTTGCACCAGACTAAGAAGCTTTCTTGCTCTTCCCCTTCTTTTCTTTGGCAGCCAAAGAAAAATTCTCTTCATCAGATGCCTTTGATGAAGATCCGTCCATGGTACTTCGTCTTATCTCCTCTTGAACAAGATCCGACCAAAGTTGCTCCCATCCTGGAAATTTCTCCCGACCATTGACAGAGTCCTGATAGGAGTGCCAACTCTTCGGAAGCCCAAGGAGAGCCAAGCTCACCAATTCCTCATCATCAAAAGTCACCCCCACACTTCCCAGCTCATCCCTGCATTGGAAAAACTTCATGAGGTACTTGGGCATACTGTCACCTTTCTCCATCTTTATGTTTCTGAGTTTATCCTTGAGCGCCAACTTCCTCTAGTTGCTCTTGCTTTGGAATAAATATTTCAAATATTTCCACATCAAGAATGGAGAAGCCTTACCATGAATTCTGGACACTATGTGATCCTTCACACCCTCCAACAGAATCCTTCGACACTTTGCTGTCTTCTTTTGCCATGCGTCAAGTACGGCAGCATCACTAGAAGTAGGCTTTGGGACTTCAACATCTATGAAATCCTTCAACCCAGTATCATCCAGTACCACCTCCATCCTGTCCTTCCATGCAATATAATTCGAGCTACCCTCAAGGGCATACTCCAATCGCAATCCATTGAAAGACATCTCAACTTTGACACCAAGAAAACCCTCAAATTCGAATTCCACCAACACAAAACTCAACTGCTTCAATGTTTTGCAATTGCTCCAATGATCAATATAGCTCCGATACCATGTATAAATTTGAATAAATAAGATATTATTCAATGAGATTCTCCTGATCACACACGATTTTAGCTTCATGCATAATACAGAATCTCTTCTACCATTGATCATCACATGCGGAAATAAAATCAATTGCATGCATACATTAAAACCACAAACAATCACACATATGAACATAGTATTTAATGGGAAAGCTCAAATCTGAAAACCCAAAATATCTGTATATTATACATGCCATGGAGATCATGTGACAATCATAGTACAAAGCTCCTCACAAGCTCTCATGCACACCCTCAATTGCTACACACTATCAAGCTAGATCTAAAAAAACACATGCTCCAATCCTTAGCCACTTGATAGCCAGCCTCTATTGCATTTTCAAAGCTATGGGATGGCTTCATATAATAGATAACCACCTGGCTTGAACTGAACAATCCTCATGGGCTTACTCCACCTATCTGTGTGTTGCAAATAGCAACAAGATAGTCACAACTGATAGTTAACCTGATCTTTCACCTATCTCTGCACTGGTCTCCACTGAAACTGTCCATGCACTGAAGTTAACTGATGTATTCTTTAGTTGATTAATGAGTTTATAATTAGTGAATTAATTAATAATTAATTCACACCACTCTCACTAACTGTATCAATCAGTTAAACTAGATACAAATAGCTCAACTATGTTTAGATTAGTTAAACTGAACACAACTCCATTAACTTCCTCAATCAACTCCACCAAACTCTCTCACATGAGTTCTAACTGAAGTCTTCATGCAATAGCTTCACTTAAACCCTAGGAAAAGCGTATTTCCTTCTGTCAGCTGCATGTGCCACATCCAGGCATCAAACTAAAGTGCTCCAAGAGAATAAGATAATGTTTAGAGTCCAAATATTATTAAGAGCTAATAATATTCGACATATCTATTTTTAGACTGGCAATCTAAAAATAGATTCCGCCCAATATGTCTAAAAATAGAAGTCCATCTATTTTTCCAACTTGACCAACCCTCCAAAAATAGCATCCTGCAACTCATAGAATCATGATCCACATGTCTAAAAATAGACATAGTCTAAAAATAGACTTTGCGCCAAAAATAGCCTGCGGGCCCACTTAGTGAAGGCGACTCCTTTCCACTAAGCTCATCATCTTGTTGCAATCTCAACACTCCCTCTCAACAAGAATGACACCAGGGATGATGGTAGAATGGGGGTACTGAGTAGCAGGCTAACGACTTCCCTTGTTAGAGCATAAAGGGCATGGATGACCTAGCAGCTACTGAATCGAGTCAGGAGGGGATAGGGGACAATATAACTGGGGGCCAAAATGTGCAACACGAGAGAGGTACAAAGAAATGAAGGATGGAATACTGTGATGGGAAACAAAGGGAACTCGGGACAGACTCCATGGATGTGATGATGACTCAACTCGGACGCTCTAAACAAGGGTGAATCGATGATGCTGCCACATAAAAGAGGCCTAGTGGGGACCATAAAAGCATGAGTACAATATGGTTACTCACGATAAAAATTGACATGAGCATCAACTAGTATGAAGGCAAAGTGGTGCCCCAAGTACAAGTGTTGCAAGTTAAGAAATTAGATTTTGAGAAGTGGTGAAGTGACCCTTCTTAGAAAAAAGGCTTCTGGGTGAAGTATCAAATCACCAAAAATAAAGGATACCCATTTGAAGGTTCATTGAGAGCTTTCCAATGGTACTGACGGTTTTTCAAACCGAGCTATGGTTTGGTCGTAATTGGAGAAAGAAAAATATGAGGTTTTTCTTTTAATAAGGCAATTTCCCTCCAATTTGATTCATTTGCATGTGTAGTTTTGGTGAATGTGGAGAGGAGGAAAAGGCCCTAAATATTATAGTTATCATAGTGGAAAAAACAACTGTTGGAATCAGGATCTGTGACTTTCAGGTAGGTGGCCTTACTTGTCTAAAGGTGGCCTTAATGCTTCTTGGAAAGGTGGTTCCTGGTGAAGAATCAAGGGAAGGAAACAATACAGGAATGAGCTACTAGAGAAGGTATAAAATCATGCCCACCCACCAAGTCAAACATAGGGACCAAGTGGTAATTATGGTAGCACATAAAGTAGAATATTTAAAGAAATGGTATCAAGCATCTATGATATATGGCTCGTCGGAGAGGCCGGTAGGACAAAATATCCAAGGAATGGGAGGATAATCAACCATACCTAGATCGGTGGAGTCTAGGGTGAGACTTATGAAAATCAAGTGAGAAGGTGGCCAAGGGTGCCATCATTCCCAAGCATTGGATACTACCCCCAAGCATATGTGATGGAGGGGAGTGATCTAGTATGCAAAGGTGAGAATGATGCCTGTAGCTAGGGGATTTTGTGGAGCGCGATGGTGTTCCGAGTGCTGAAATAATGGATTGAAGCCTTCAATATCATATGCACTAAATCCTCAAGATTATGATGAGAATGTATAGGGGCATATGTGCCCCCAAGCATGTTATGGTCATGCCAAATTTATTTAGAAAAGTGGAATCTAAACACATTTTTATGATGTGGTTCGCCATGTGTTTATGTTATGGTTATATTCTGTGGGAAAAATGGATAGATGGAGTTCGACAAAGGGAATGGAGGATTACCAATCACTTTCGGTACTACGTATATGAGGCAAATGGACTAAATTTTTAGGTTCGCATACATGGCGTCACTATCCCAAAGAGTGGTTTTGGATTTAATGAACTGGTGCTCACCTAGAAAACACACAGGTTGGTGAACAACAATGTTTAGGGCACTGGGTTATTGATGTAAGATGAAGGAATGATGAAGTGGATCATCCCTAGAGTGATCTGAAGTGATATGGAGCTCTAGAGGTTATTCTAAATGGGGAAGAATAATGGTACTAGATTTGAAACAACAAGATGCACTAGGAGATTTGTGGAGAATTACTTCTCCTGGACTCTCAAATATGGGTGCCCCCTTACCAAAACATTGGGTTTCGATGAAATGACCACAAGTTGTATGTGGTTCGAAATCATAGTTTCAATGTAAGGGGGGGTAGATAAACTTAGGGGTGGTAAATGCTTCCATAATTTCATCATCGCAATAGAATATGGGGTGACTAGTGGAAGAAAGACCACATGATGCGGTGAAGTTACCTGAATCATTATCATGAGAAGAGATGTTCACATGCGAATCATCAAAAAGGGTGACAGAAAAACAAGTAGATAGAGAATCTACCAATGTTGAGCCCAAGGTGATCCCTGAAGGGAGGTTAGGTGAAACAAAAGGGGATGCCCCAGAGGAGTCTTCCAGCATGGATCTCATAGATGATGAAAGGTAGAGGATAGTGGCCGAAGGCTCCATCTTCTCGATATCAGGAGGGGGAATGTCAATGGGAGTGGATGGGTCCTCTGGTTGTGCTGAAGAATAAAGTGCAAGTAAGGGAGAGGAGAACTCATTGCGCTCAGCCTTGTATTGGCGAACCACTTCCAAGGAGGTGTGGTAGTATGCGAGGCAGAGACATAGGTGAGTATAGTGGCCATGGAGATCACACAAGGCACATGGGTGATTTTTGTGCACAATATTGAGTTTATTGGCTAAATTCAGTAAAGTAACATGGACTTATGGGAAATCATACTCGAGAAACACGACATTGACCATGGGTTTGATATGAGGCAATTCAGGACAATGATGGGTGGCATGACTATCGACATGACACAAAGCACACGGGGGTGTAAAATTTGGAAGCTTAGGAGGAGTAGGTGTTGTTTGGGCAACCTTTTCCTTAGGTGCCTTCTTGCAGGATTTTCCCCCCTTACCCAAGGCTTTCGCAACAGGAGTTGGTTTCTATTGAGGTGGCTAAGGCACGGAAGCAAAGGGAGGAGTCATAACGACCAGTTGGACTAGGGTCAAAGCAGTGTAAGGTTTGGGATGAATAGGTAGGGTATTGATTGTGGGATCAATGTACCAGACTGGGATACCTAGGGTCATGTTGGGAAGGGTCAAGGTAGCCATGACAGGTACCGAAAATACTCCATCCGGGGGAGCAAGAAACGGTATCTAACCGGAGGGGTAATGGCCAGGCAGAACAACTCCAAGATGGTTGAAGCCAGGGGGAAGCATCCCAGGAGGATATAGTAGGATTATGGAGACTAGATAAAGATGAGAGGCCTTGAGGAGGAGGTCCTAAAGGCTGAGTTGAAGTACTATGAGCAGATTACAAAAGGTGGGGCTGCTAACTAGTTGAACCAGATCGTTTGAGGTTGGACCGAGACGATTGCATCATGCAAAAATTTGACGAGCTAGAGTCAGATATAGGAGGGGGGAGACCAGGGAATGAACCAAGAAAAGATGAATCTTTAAAGACTCCAAGTGAGAGACTAGTCAAAGGTTCAAATGCTTGTTTATTGGCCACAGAAGAAATAATGGACTCTGAAGAGGTCTGGGACTTTGGTTCATAATATGTCAGCTGATCGATTGTGACGATATTTCCAATGTGAGGAAAGCACATCTTACGATGAACCACATATATGACAATAGACATCGCATAAGTGTAGCTATGACCCAATAGAATGTTGTAGTCTAAGGGAGCATCAATGAATTCAATTTCAACACAAAGAGTCTTACTCACAAGAGTAATAGGAAAATTGCGGAACATGCCAAGGGGCTAGGAAGAGTGGCCATCCAATGCATGGAGGGTGATAGTGGAAGGGGCTAACTCAGGGGATCCAAGCTGTTTCCAAACAAAATCAGACATCACACAGGTGGATTCCCCCTCATCAATGATACCTCAGGAGACGTTGGCATTTTGGATCTTGACAGGTATTTGGAAGGCGACGGATGCAAGAAGGGGGGGATGCCCTGAGTTGTCAACATCAAAGAAAATCAAATGATCATCTGAAGGATCCAAAATGGCCATAGTAGTTAGTAGAGATTTTCATTGTGAAGGGCATAATTAGAGGACTTCCAGCATTAACATGGTAGCAGGGGATTGTGCCAGGTCATATACTATACTATAGGTGTGGGTGACTTTACCAGAAGTAGCGTTTCAGCATAAAGGTCCTTTGAGGTTCTTGGTATGTACCTATGCCTTAGGCTGAGGGATCTATAAAGGACCATTGGGTGTCAAAATTGGCTCTGTGGAACTTGAAGACAAGGGATTGGTTGCGGACAAAGCGAGGGGCTTGGTGTACTAGCACGATCGAGTCTGAAGGTTGAGGTCGGCGGTAATTGTATGGCTAGAGTTCATCATGAGGATATGGTAATCAGAGTTACAAAATTATGGAGGTTGAGTGGCCGCCTGAATTTTAGGGGGTTGGGCAGCCACATATCCTTGCTGAGGGAAAGGATTGGTAAACATAGCCGGTTGGATAGGCACAACATTAGGAGGAACTGAAGAAGAGGCTTGCTATCCTCTAGATGTTGCTTGAGCTTCCCACGGTTGATTTATCTAACGTAAAAGGGCACAATCATGGGTATAGTGACCATAGACACCGCAAAAAGAACAAGGTTTACTTGTGCGAATAGGTCTGTCCTGCTTGGGCTTAGCACCCTTTTGTTGGGTTGCAGTGTTAGATGTATTCCCTTGGGGATTATTTCCTGGATTACTAGGAGTGGGTTGGTTCTGGTTTCCTTTCCTCTTATTTTTAGAAATGGGAGGATTAGTTGCACTCTGTGGTGCATACACCTAATCCTAGGAGGGGGGGGGGGGGGGTGGCTACTACTACGGAGCTTGAGAAGGCAAGGGAGGCTAAGGTGCTTGTGCTGGAGGAGCTGGAGCACTGAGATGTGGATGTGGATAATAAGGAGGTTGGGCAACATTGGGGTAAATAGTTTTGGAAAAATCAAGCCCTGGGATTAGAGGATGCAGTTGGGCAAAAGCATGAGGCATGCCATTTCCTAGATACATGCTTTCAGGAGGGGAAAAGGTGATAGAGGAGCTGGCCCCTCCCTGAGGTAATCCATAACCCATAGGAGTATGAGTGTATGGATGTGAAAGGGATCCAACGATACTGTCGGTGACATGAGATAACCTTGGTGCATTGGCACCACCAAGTCTAGGGAGATAAGGTAAGATGGTATAAACATAACCAGATTGTGCGTAGATCAAGTCATATTTTAATGCAGTCTAGAGGGCAGCTTCCTCGATCTAAGGAAAGTGAGATGGGACATATTTACCAATAGTGGGAAAAATGGATATGAGAAACCAGTCCATGTAGACATGGTCTTCAAAAAAAAGGGGCTCGAGATATGCTCTTCCTTCTGCGTCATTCTTGAATATGGTCAGATAGGCGGGTGGGAGAAGTTTGATGAAAATAGGTCAAGAGTTCAGTACCAGTGTCATAGAGAAGGGGAATATGGAAGTAAGATAGAAACACCTTGGTAAGGGTCGCAAAAGTAGTATGAGAGGAGGAGGCTTGGTCGACATACCACTTGGAAGCTTCTCCAATAAGCATACGTTGGAATAACCAAAGATGAACAAAGTCATCAGTGATGGAGCTAGACGAACACCACATGTGGAAAGAACAAACTAGTTGGTAGGTTCCTCTCCAACATTTACTTCAAACTTGGGAGTGTTTGAAGGAATTTTGGTTGGGATAGCAGGCCAACCTGGATCATGGTGTATGGGGTCATTAATCAACTTGCTGAAATTGGGAAGGCTTAGGACTGCCATATAGGAAGCAAGGGAGCAACCAAAATAGTTCTTGTTATGGCACCACTGGTGGAATTTTCAACATTAGGGCTGGTGCCACCACCAGTGTTAGGTCCTAGACTAGACATGATGAAGGTGAAAGGTGGAGGAGAGCCAGGGATAGAAACAGAAGGGGAACCCGATGAACCAGAATTAGAGTTAGAATGGTGACTTGGTAGAGGATGAAATCAAACCCTACGCAGTGGGGTAAGTCTTCCTAATAGAAACTAAGGATGAAGGCCTTGGAGTCTCCAGGATAAATGCCTTGGGGGAGAAATGATGGGAAAGAGACACGGAACCGAATATAGAAGAGAGGTAAACAAGGGCAGGGAGGTGAAAATCAATTTATTACAATGTTTAAGTCTTGCCCTGGCGGTGTGAACTAGGCGCTCTTCGCTTTAGGTGTGCATGTATGTGATAAGTGTGTTAATTTTAATTAAGCCTGAATGTGTGTAGAGAAAAAAGAAAAAATATGATGTATAATTGTAAATAAAACTGAAAGCGGCAGTAAAGGAAACTGAATGCAACAGTAAAATAAACAACTAAATATGCATAAATTAAAACCCTAAGGAGGAGGGATTCCCAACAACTAGTTTATGGGTGGGAGAAATCTACTCAAAACACAAAAAATGGCCAATTGATCTAAGGTCAAGAGGGAAAGGGATCTAAAGGTTGGATATGCTGGAAAGAGGTGGAGAAAACAACAAAAAACCGAAGGGAAAAATGTTGCAAAATAGGTTGCGAAAGACTACAACCTGAAGGGAAACAGAGGGGACCCTAAAGGAGGACCAAAAAAAACTAAAAATAGTTGTTTTGGATGGATAATAAGCCAATCTAAAATGGATCTAAAAGTGTAGATTCAAATCTAAAAAATGGTTGAAAAACACTGAAATCTCAGAAGACCTGCTTAAGCTAAACTCCTCCTAAAAAAGTGGAAACATACTTAAGCCCTAAGGGGCTTTGTTCCTACTTAGATGAGTAAAATTAAGAAATTACAGGTCCAAGACGGGTGAAAAGGGAGGTTAAACAACCCTGAATAGTGCCCTAGACAAACCCAGAAAAATCATAGAAAAATCCTGCAAAAAGTACAGGTCACAGGTTCTGACCTATTTTCTACTGAGGTTACAATTTTTGGGTAGTTATCCACTACCTGAGAGTTTAGGTCACATGTTTTGGGCCAAAAAGTGTGACCTGCACTTCCAACTATCTCAGGAGTAGGTTTAAAAAAAAGTGTCATCTCTGTTGCGGCTAATACCTGTTACCTGCACAAAGGGCCCAGAAACACACGGAAGTTAGAATTTTTACTGTTTTAGAGTTAAAAAGGTTAAAAAAAACATCAAGAAATTCAAAATAAGAAGCTGAAGAAAAATCCTATGGGTTGAAGCAGTTGGTCATGCACGGATCTGAAAAATGACAACGGTTGTCATTATAAACCCTTGACGAGTGGCCAGTTGTTAGGGTGATTTCTAATCGCAAGCGTATGAAAAAAACTCACTTTTGATATGCATAACAAACAACTCTAACATCAAATGGGATGTAAATTTCCTTAGAGTGCAGTTAGTGATCAGAATAAATGCTACAACAATCCAAATCTATGCAGTTAAAGACATTAAACAACAAAAATAAGAAAGAGTTTCTCCATGCATCCATTGGACAAGAAAATAATTTTGAAAGATTTTTTTATATTATGACACCTGGGAAGGGAACATATAAATATGTTACTAGTCCCCCTCAATGGGATGGGTTTGTGTATGTCCTCAACACTTCTGTAATATTCCTAAATTAGCATGCAGCTAATTGGAAAATTAATATTTCTCTTGTCATTTAGTTAGATGAATAAATGGGTAGGGAGACCCATAAATCAGTTTTGTAAGAATCAAATCCCTCTTAATGTGAAAAGGGATCGTCTTTGTAGCTGGATAAAGCATCTTCATGTGTGAACAGGGGCTAATTCATGTGAACAAGGTCCAGTTTGACCAAATCAACAGCGCTGGTATGGAGGGAGTGGATCATTAATGAGAGACAACGCAATGTGAATGGGAAGAAGTCTCCATGATAGTGGAAACCCTAATGAGTGGGACCCAAGGTGAAGGCTCACATTTTTTATAATGAGGGAATGGCAGCCATCGATGGTTATGTTATTGATTATTTATTTTTTTGTCTTCATGACTTCTTGCATCCTTTAGCTATTTAGTTGAGCTTGCAGTGCTGTTTAGCATAGGGTGTTCCCGAGCGGGGATCCCACCTCTTCCCTTGAGGTAGAATATTGGAAGAGTATTGTACTATCATTTCCACACATCTGATAATCTGGCCAAGCTTCATTCTTCAGCTACAATGCAGTTTTTGTTTAGATTTGTGTTGTGTTGCAGTGGAGGGTTGAGAAACCCACTTTCTGAGCTTATTTTCCAGTGAGGTGACCAGCCCTTCACCTATTGAGTTGATTGGGTGTTGTTGTAGCTGATATATAATTCATTCAGCCCAATATCATTAGTCGTTCCTATGGAGTGTGTAAGTGAGGCACCATAAATGCAGTGGGCAACTCAAAAAAGGCCGAAAATCCAAACTTAAAATCTGTACAAACCAATTCTGGGTTTTTTTGGGTTTTTGGAGTAGAATGCATGGTTAAAAGCACGGATCATTTTGAGCAATATAACAACCTTCCACACATGGTTCTTCTCCTTAGTAGCAGTGTTTCCAACAATAGTAGCAGTAGCAAAACAACATTTCCAGTGCTTGTTTTCTTTAGAGTATTTCAGCCATCTTGTGGCTTGAGTGCATTCCTTTTAGAGCAATGTGTAATTTAATTTTCTATTATATATAATGATATGTCTCCATTGTTTTATGCTCATAGATTATGATGTCTTAATGTAATTTCCAGTTGCAACATATTTCCAGCATTTTCTAGATTTTAGTGCAATGTTCCAGTTTTGATTTATTTGGAATATTGCATATGTTCTATATTCATGTCTTTTCCATTTTGGAATATTACAGCAGTATCAGAGCATAATATTGGTTCAGCCTGTGAGTTCAACCAATATGTTATAAGAATAAGAGAAGAAAATAAGATCTAAAATGATGGAAGGAATGAGATTTGTCTCATCACTTTTTATATCTATGAAGAACCTCTCCAAGGAGGTCAAGCAGATGAAAGAGGAGAGATGCAATGAGACCTCAAAAGGGTTTCAAGAAGAGGAAGGTCCATGTACTTCCTATCAACAAAAGAAAGAACCGGTGTTGCAGAGAACTCCAAAGCAATACACTATGCCCTTTTCTTTTGTGGAAGAAGAAAAAAGGCATGGAGATGGAGGACACTTATATCATGAGATTATAAGTGAATACCTTATAGAATATAAGTCTCAACCTAGAGCTTTCAAAGAAAATATAACTCTCCCACAGTTCATTCAACTCAAAGAAGAAAGGAGACCTTACAGCAATAGATTCCTATTTCCTACATTTGATGGGTCATCCACATGTACAACAATAGCTTGGGGAATGAATTTGGATGCATTATTCCTACTACATCTAGTGGTAGAAAGAGAAGTTTTTGAGATTGCAGCGTTTCACCTTGAAGGTGAAGCAAACATTTGGTGGTTTATCCATTTGAGTCATGCAAGAGTGACTGCATATGCAGATTTTACTCAAAGGTTGATCAAAAGGTTTGACAAGAAGAAATCAGAGGGGAAGAGGCCTTCACCACCACTTTCTGCAAGAGCACTTGCATTAGGAGAAAGAACCCTTGCATCTTTGCAAAGTGGTCTTGATCTCTTGACATATAGAGTCCCATGCACTATTTTGGAAATGCATGAGGAGGAGGAGACTTGTACCAGCGCTAATGCAGCCATAGAGGAGCAGCCATTATCATCTGTAGTTGGGGAATTTATCACACCAGAGGAAGGTGTTAGCTAGCTATAAAATTTATTATAACAAATGTTGGCTAAAACATTTCTGGAGTCTTCAAGGAACAGATTTTACTGCTAAAAAGTGTTGGCTCTTAAAGACTCTCAAAAGGTCTCATGCCTTTGTCTTAATCTTCACTGTTGTGCCCATTTTACCATCTTGAAATTTTGTTGTTTTCAAAGCCAAAATACTGCTGCAAATACTATTTTCCCCCTCTCCCTTCTCCCAAATGTAACCTCATCTTTGGCTTTTCTTTTCCCATAAAATCCTTCATTTTCATGTTTTTCCCCTTTTCCCTTCATCAAAACCCCTTTGATAAGGTTTAAAGACTCCTTCTTTTCCTTATCGAAACCCTTAAAACCTTTGAAAATCATTGAAAATCTATGAAGATCATACTTTTTATATATTAATAGACTTAAGCCCCCTTGGGCTAAGTCTTTAACCCTTGCCCCTCCATGCGTCTTGGTGCTAGAACCGAGCGCCAGCCTTCCAAGTGCTTATCGTGTCACTCGATTGCGATTAGCCCCTTCCTCCATAAATCCCCAGTCATATTATTTTCCATATAACCCACGACCCCACAGTCGGGCGCCTATCCGCTTCGAATAAATATTTCCCCCACACTATAAACCTTTGTTTATATAAAAAATTGTCGGTTTTTTATTATATCCTATAGTTTCCGTCGGTGCAAAATTATAGTCAATATCCACCGTCGATCTGATCTGCAGATTGATGGTGCGCGATCCATCACCCTGGTGGTCCCTGCCATCCATTTACTATTGCAAAATCGGGCAGAATCCATCGCACTACTTTCAAGCAGAGGGCAGTTTTTTTCCGATCGGCAGCGATTCCATTCACCGTCCGACGCGTGGCCTTGAGCACTATTCAAAAACCACTGCTCATCGCACGTTAAATTTCGGACATGGACCCGACATGATATTGATGTCCACCATCCGATCTGGGGCTGTTCATCGGACGTTAGTCGCTCTCCGAAGATGCTCGTTCAATAACCCAGGTACGGCGCAATGTGTAAAAAATCTCCGCCGTCAATCTGATTTGTAGATCGACGGCCCATACTCTATCACCCAGGTCCCCTTGTCCATGGCGGCAGTTAAAAGTCCCACAAGAGCCGCTGACCCCCAACGCCACATCAGCGTCCACGTAGCAAATTTAATTGGAGCGGGACTTCATCATTCCTTGTCCAGTCAGCATTTCCAGACCCGGAAACTTTATTCAGCATGATTTTATTGGAAATTTGATGTCCATGCCTATTTCTAAGGTTATTGGCACCTGTTTCTCCGCTGTTGATCACTTGGGCCACTCTCATCCGACGGTCCATGATCGTCCTGATTCCCGATATTTTTTTTTGATCATTTTTGCCCGAAATAGAGGTTTTTAACCCATTTCTTCGTTTTTCCGGAAAACTGACTCATCTGCTTTGACTTTTCGCCTCCGCTCCTGACCGTTGATCTCTGAACGATCAATAGTTCTGATTTAATCTCCTAATCTACTCTTCTTTGACCTCCTCTAAACAATCTCGACCGTTTTATGATACCATCTAACGGCCATGCTCCCTCCACGCGCCTTCTGAAGCAGTTAACCTATACATGCAGGATTTCCTAATTTTTTTTGTATTTTGCAGGGTTTAAAGGTTTTTTTCGCTATGTCTGAAGAAAATTCAGAGGCAGAGGATGAAGATCCTCCCGCCTTCGATTCACCAGAGGAAACTATTCGCAGGAAGAATCTCCACGTTTCATCAATGATTCATGAGGCACTGATGCCATATCACCCCTGCGTAGCCCTGCACACTAGCAAAAAACCATGAATCGAGCACAGTCAGAGAGTGTCAGTGCCGAAGACAAAATATATCAGAATAGAAGATTAAAGACAGGTCTATGGGGATTACGCCTAAATATGGTTTATCAAAAGCCTAATCCCCAATTAAAACACATTTTGAAGGAAAATCATAAAGGTTTATCAGCCAGAAAGCCTCCACCGCCACAGCTGAGGAAAATTGATCCCTCTAGCTACCACGATGCCACCTGTGCCTCAAATCATTCATATCCGAGGCTGGAGTTATTGATCAGGATCATATATCTGTCTCAAGCGCATCTAGAGGATAAATTCTGTAGACAAAATAATGACAAAATATCAGCAAAGTAACTTTGACATCACATAGAGCCTCAAAGGTCAAAAAGAGCTCCCACCGAGCTTAAATATTTATGTAAATTATTTAATACAGAAGACACCTATGTAGGTTCCTTCATCAAGCCCCCCCAAAGGCCGAGGAACCATTAAGTCTGTGTTAATTATCTTTAGAGATCTTTTATCAGATCTCACCTCCTCATTCTTCTATATATACTACTGCAGAAGATGAGTGAGAGGTTGGTTGATGTAATTGTTGAACATTGAAATGTAATTGAGCTTGAGACTTCTATCTTTAAATAGTGTTCATAGGCCCTTGGAGCTTTGCTTGTGATAGATGAGTTAGGCTGGGATGAGTAGATGATTGCTAAACTAAAGCATTGGACTTAAAGTTGTAACTGGTTTGGAGCATCAATACAAGCTGATTTATGGGATCCTGGTCTATGTTGACGGTGATGTTTTTCTCATTGTAACTTGTTATTTTGTTTCTATTTCACTGTGTTCATCTTTCTCTTATAAAGAACAACATGCATGGAGTTAGGACCTACTGTATATCAATACCCTTCTCTGACTGAAAATCTTTATCTAAATTTTTTCTTCTAATCTGTGTTATTTAGGAATGATTTAATTCAGTTTAAGCATAGGAATGTTGGTGTTCCCTTGTCTTATTGTCTTAGCTGAATATCGTTCTTAGATGTTACTTTCATTTCATGTTAAGTAGAGATGAACTAAGGAAGATATGGTGTGCCCTGGTCCTAGTTTTATCTCCAAAGACTATCTGAATGTTTCCCTTGGAATGTGTCAAAAGCTAGCTAGTTTAGAAGTACTTACCAAATCTTAGGCCTTTTCTCTGTTATCTTTGTGATTGTCTTGAAAGTGACCAAGTAAAGCAGAGCTAGGAGAGGATTTGTGGTGAGCCCAACCCACTAGTTTCTACTCCAACAGTTGCCTTCAAGTTTCCCTTTATTTTATATGTTTTCTATTGAAAGTGTATCGAAGGGTGGATAGTTTAGAAGTACTTACCATATCCTAGTTTGATTTCATGTTTTTCTTAAGTGTGTATCAAAGGTTTGCTAGTTTAGAATTACTTACCAAATCCTAGGCCACTCTTTGTTCTTCATCTGTTTAATTCCCCTTCTTTTTGTCTCATTCCATTCCATAAATCAAACCTTAAAGAGATCCTTAGACATATATGACTTGCCCCATGGACCACTCTTGCCTCTTGTTGTTCCAATTAAACCCTATTATGACTCCATAGCCCAATGGACTAAAACCTGCAGTTATCTACCTTCCTGGCCAAAGCTTGTTCTATTTTCTTGCAACTTCACACCTTTGAAACTCTTTGCATTTAGAACTCTCCACCTCAGACAGTAATCATGCTCAACCATCCAAAAAACAAAAAAAACCCTTGGCCTTCATAACTAGCCTAATATCATTACCCAAAACTTCAAAGAAAAATCCATCTTTGCACTTATTGGAGAGATCCCTCTCCGAATTTAGGACGGCTAGATCCTAGAATCCCAAAGTGGTTGAAACGATGTTTCTCCCTATGATCAGACTTTCCCAATATTGTTGATTACAGGAAGCTAATAGAAGGAACCCTTGTAGAAATACAAGATGTTCCCAAGCATAACCAAGGTATGCAAATGTTTCTACTTTCTATTATTTCAGCACATCTTATGGAGAGTTATGGGAATATTCCATTGCATGACCTAGGGTCAAGATACACTCTGATTTGGAGAAAAAAACTATCACTGCAATGAGGAGCCTTGATTTTTTCAATGAGTAGATGTACATTCATCCTAGTGTGTCAATGTTGAGTTGCACACAACTCTTGGGGTTGGAGTGTAGATTTTTGGAGGATAGGATGAGAATTGTTCTAAACAATCCAATGCAGAACTATATGTTCAACATTAAGCATGAACATGAGACAACAAATGCACCATTATGGAGATCAAAAGCATTTTCATTGAGCAACAGTGATGAGTTGGGGGCCCAACTATTATTAGAGCATTCTGATGACCATTATACTTGTGTGACATTGGATGGGCAGATGATTGATGAGAGACATCTTATCTTTCATTATGGTGAGGGATCTTTCTTGATGAGAATTGCACAACTCAATGAGAAGACTTTGCCTTCAGCATACCTAGATCCTTATGGATTCAACATGGTCATTGATGAGTGGTATTTTTTTTGTGTAAGTCAGCTGAGATATATTAAACAAAAGAAAAACTGATAGTACATATGGTTACAAAATGGCCTGCCGGTTCCAGATAAACTTGAGGGTGCTTAGGCCAACCAAATAGAAAGTCATGCTTAAAATGTAGAGGGATGTCATAAAAACTATTTTATGTAGCAGATGGACTGAACAAAAAATACTTAGAGCCGGCCAACCATGCAGGGTTTCCTAACAGCGTAGTGATCTTGAGAAAAGAAAAACTTCCCGCTGCCTTACAGAACCCTCTATCATACTTTATTGGCCAAATGATCAGTAGAGACACGATATACAGATAAAAATAAAAGAAACCAAACATAGTAAAATTACAGGACCATATTGGAGGCACCCGAATGCCCAATAGCACTAGGACTGGCTTCCTCAGCTCCTCCGGGAAAGAGGTGCGGCTTGTGGCGATGGATGATTGTAGTGTGGGAATCATCCTCTGGAATCTCAATCGACACATTCAGAACATGGCACAGGTAAAGTTCAAACATTCGGATGAAACCATCCAACTGCTTCAAGTGCATTTTCAATTCTTCCGTGAGGGAGTTTAGGGAAACCTCCAACTTGTCCAGGCGCGCAGAATTCCTGGCTGAGGTGAGGGAGGTGGCTGCGAACGTATCTTTGATTTCCGCCCCGTGCATACCGATTTCCTTGGCTAACATGGTCTTCATTTTCCATGCAATTGTCTGAGTCTGCAGAAACTGTGTTGCCCTGGTAGATGGAGTCCCAGGGTCATCATGTTGGAAATATTGTCATTGATGGCAAAAGATGACACTAGAACGGAGAAACGACACTAGAACAAAAACCTTATTTGAAAGCGAGAGAAAACAAAAACTATGAAAAGCAATAAGAAGGCGACAAGAAAAAGCAAATGTGATCCTTAGAATACGTTGAAACCGTTATCGAAAGGTAGAGACAGAGGCAGAGTGACAGAAGCAGCAGAGGCAGAGGCAGAGACTAAGTGACAGAGGCAGAGAGCCGTTAAAAAATTCTAGGAATCACACACTCCAACCAGTTTTATACATATAATACATAATCCCTATTCCGGGAATCGTATAACTCCAGCGGCAAGGCAATGCATATAATACAGAACCATATTCCAGGAATCGCACACTCCAACCGGCGTTATACATATAATACAACACAAAAATTATTCCGGGAATCGCTTCACTCCAGCAGCAAAATATATATATAAACATATATATCAGTTATATACAAGCAGAGCGCTTTATATCTATATAACCAAAGGTTCTATCAAAACGAAATGGCTTATAAGGTGGGACCCCTCACCCAATCGCAATCGGAGAAAAGGTTCAATCACAAGTCTTTTGTAATATGCTCCGATCAAGTGGCGGACCTGATGGCGTTATACGATGGAGTTAATCGGTTCAATCGCGTCCGGGATCTTAATCGCAATCGGAACTTTCCGATTGATCGCAAGTCTTTTATAATATGCTCCAATCAAGTGGCGGACCCGATGGCATTATACGATGGAGTTAATCGGTTCAATCGCGTTTGGGATCTTAATCGCAATCAGAACTTTCCGATTGATCGCAAGTCTTTTGTAATATGCTCTGATCAAGTGGCGGACCCGATGGTGTTATACGATGGAGTTAATCAGTTCAATCGCGTCCGGGATCTTAATCGCAAACGAAACTTTCTGATTAATCGCAAGTCTTTTGTAAAATGCTGCGATTGAAGTGGCGGACCCGATCCTGTTATATGCGGGAGTTAATATGTGCAAATCGCATCCGTGTTCTGATCGCAATCAGAACTTTTCTATTATGCGCTCTGATTGCATTTGTTCAAAGTTTCGACCCGATTGCGCTATGAGACATGTTTTATGTGGTCATCACGTCCGTTTGATCAATCGCAATTGCAAGTTTTCGTTTGACACCACCGATTCGCTGACGGAGATGTGGGGCCTGACCCTTTCATATATTAGGGGTTGTGATTCGACTCATTGGATTGTAAAATAAGACCAAAGGCTTAAGGTGGAGGGAAATTGTTTATATATAAAAGGATTGTTGTTAGATATATATAAATCACGGTTGCAGTTGTATTAAAATATGCCACATGGGTTGTGAACCCTCGGGCCTCGGCTTAATGGGAGGGCGATTATTAATATACAACGTCTGTGATCTATGTTCGTTCCACTTGCGGAACTTCCACATCAACAAGACACTCGTGGCATGAAAAGGGTTGAAATTTCCCTGATTTAAAAAGTCAGCAATTCATTTCATTTATTTAAAAGGCAGAGTTACACGTATGCAGCTGTTACACCCCCACAGAGGACAGAAAAGCAAATAGAGCCGAGAGGAGATAAAACACAGTCACAAAAAGGACAAAGACAGCCAAAGAAAAGACAAATGCGCATCGATTCAAAAGACTAAATGAGTTGAGCTAGAGTTCACTTTGTAATAAGAATGTAAATATTTTAATAGTTTTTATTGTTTGTGATGCATTGGCAAGTCTCCAAGAGAAAATAAACTCCCACTGTAATGTTAAAATTGACACCTACAGTCATAATTTCTGAGTAAGCTGATAAAAGGAGTGAGAAGGCAGAAGGCAAAGAGACATGACTTTCCATTTCGAATTCCAAGCAGAATACAAACAATCATGTGAGGAAATCTATAAATAATATCATCTTGATATGCAGAGAGAGTTTTTTTTTTTAGAGCAATGGAGAGAGCATATATAGAGAGAATGCAGAATATAGAAGGCAGAGAAGATTAAGAGAAGCTACAGAACAGAGCTGATATCTAAGGTAAATCAGCAAACATTCAGTTTTAGAAAATGAGGAAGTTGGAGCTTCCCTATCAAGTTGCAGCTTGATAGCTGTCAGTTGTAGCTGACTGAGGTTGGAGCCTCCTGTAGGTTGGTGCCTGCAGAAAAACAGTGGTGAGAGGGAGTTGGAGCTTGCCTTTGCATCACAACAATAATAAGATATGGTTTTCTCCCTTTATGGGTTTCCACTTATATCTGGTGTCTCTGTGCATGATATTTATGTATTGATCTGATATGTATCATTTGCTTAATACCTGCTGCTCTCATATTAAGTCTACTGCTCTATTAAACTAATACTTTCTGATTACATTCTAAAATTACTCTCACATCAAATTGAGTTTGAAATGAAGGTGTAAATAAGTTTAATGAAAAGTTTTTAAAAGATCAGGAATGTATTAAACTGATTCACCCCCCCTCTCAGTTTAATTAGAGGTTCAACACATCAATCTAGTCAACCTCCTCACTGATGGTGCGAATGTCCAGAGCAGTCATGGCTTTGTTAACTTCCTCTTGAATCAAATCGATAGTTTGCTTGCCTTTCTTTGAGCCCGAAGCTTCGTAGCCCTCCTTCGCTCTCTTGAGCTCTCTGGTTGCTTTAACACTACGAATATTATGCTCAGCCATGGAGAGGATGCAACTCCAGATACTATGAACCCAGGGGATAAGAAAATGAAACACAGACACAATGCAGAGCAAAGCAAATTTTTTGAAACAAATGAGCTCTGTCCAATTCACGATAGGATTTATAACTTCAGGTGCATTGTGGGGGGTCGAAATTCCAACTGGAATCCATGTATTATCATCATTGTTGGTAGCTTGTTGTCTTATCAGGGTAATGATGCCAGTTTCCTGAGCATTAATCCACTTCTTGATGCCAGTACCTTCGCATACTTGAGGATGCCACGCATGCTGCCACATGTATCGGTTGAGCCTGCCGTCGTCCTTTCGGATGATTTTCCATCTTTCCCAAGGCACCCCATAGGACGATTCCCAGTGGTGCTAACATTTGTAATTAAGAACATAGTTAATCCACATCAGTTACTGATGATCCGTAACCTGCAGGCCGTCCTCCTCTCTTGAGTCTCCGGTGAGGTCTTGCCTCGAGATGAGAGTGCACTGATTCCTAAGATCTTCATTTGTGACGTCTTGCCAACAACTGTCAATGATCTCCCTCGAATGATCAACAGCGTGGTTGGCAAGGTTGTCTGCTAAAGCATTATCCTTCCGTTGAACTGCCTGTAGAATAATGCTGCTGAGGGAGGCGAGATGTTCCACAATGAGCTCTGTGACCACAGCCAATATTCAATGCTTAGTTTCTTTCCTCGGCCACATACCATTTTGAATTCTCCTGATCGCAGTGATGGCCCAGAGGGAATCTCCTTCCACAATTGCAGAACCTTTACCCAGGAAGATGAGGATTCACAGTCCTTGTTCTAGGTCAGTGAATTCTGCCTCACTGTTGGTAGCCTCTCCAAGTGTCCTACTGAAAATATTAAGGAATTCCCCTTTGTCATTTCGGAGAACCCCGCCGAGCCCTGCAGGACCAGGGTTACCCCGAGAGGCTCCATCAAAGTTTAATTTGCAGAACTATGGGATGGGGGGCTACTAGGTCGAAGGAGAGGGGGCAGGCCTAGGGTGGTTCACTTGGTCACTATGACCCAACATACCAGTCAAGCCAAACACCAGCAGAATGCACAAATTTTTCAGGGAGAGCGAATTGGCCTAATCAGCTTTGAAATAGGTAAGGGCAGTCTCTTTTAAACTTTGCATGATGGTAGTTTTGATGGTGTCAAGATGCCTGGTTTATTTTTGAAAAATGCATCTGTTCCTCTCTTTCCAAGTAGACCAGATTATAAAACTGAGGCTAAGCCTCTAAAGGGTGTTAACCATATTACAACTAGAGTAATTTGTTCGCCAGTTCGCAATGAAGTCTTGAATGGAATTCCTTGTTCTGTCTATTTGTTTGAATATATCCTTCAGCCACTCCCTAAGGTTATTAGTCCAATCACAATCATTAAGAATATGGTTCACAGTTTCCTCATCCTTTTCACATAGGGGGCATCGGGATGGGCCAATAAAGCCCCTTTTCACCAGATTCTCCTAGGTGAGGATTTTGCGATGCATGAGAAGCCATAGAAAAGACTTTATTTTTTTCCATAAAGTGTTGTCCCAAACATTGGAGTACCAAGCCACTTTGTCTTCGATGTCCCTATGCTCGATATACATTCTGGCCTCCTTGAGGTTGAAGGTACCTCCTTCGACTTTGCCCCATCTAATTTGGTCCTTCTCCTAAGTGGACCGGATCATTCTCTTAGCCAAATCAGAGTTTAGGGTGTGGAGGAGTTTGGTCATGTCATCCTCCAGGGGGGGAGGATCTAAATTACACTACCTCCAGTGCTGGTTCTCATTATTTTCAGACCAACATTGATGGAATTTTATCTTTCCAATTGCCTGAAACCATCTATGTAGAGGGAGAAAATTAGGGATTTCTAGTTTAGGTAACTGTTGCCAAGCATCCTCCTAAAATAGCGCATTGGTGCCATATCGAAGTTCCGAGAAGTAGTAGTTCTGAATGATGTTTTTGTTAGCCTTGGCCAAGTTCCAAATAGGAGACCCTATGGGGGGATTGGTCATTCTTATCAGCTCCTCAGTCCGCCAATTCTCTGCATATTTGGCCTTCCATAATTTAGCCCAAGGTGTATGGGGTTCCTTGAGCCAGTGCCACCAAATCTTGGCTCCACAAGCTTTCTTTACCATGTCCAGGTCTTACATACCCAAACCCCATAGGTTTTTGGGTTTACATAGCTTATCCCAGGCTACAAGAGCCCATTTGGGTTTGTTCGCTTTACCCGACCATAGGAAAGCTCTTTGAATGTTCCTGATTTTATGGAGCACCCCTTTTGGAGCCGAGAGAATAGAGAGCATATACTGAGGAATGGCATGAAGAACAGCCTTAGTCATAACCAGTCCTCTTGCAAAGTTCAGGAATCTTTTTGTCCAATAGTTGCCCCTATCTTCCAGCCTACAGAGCAAATTTTCCTAGTGGAGTTTCTGCCAAGGCTTACCAGTGAGAGGAATGCCTAGATACTTATAAGGAAGGTTGTGTCTTTTGAAGCCAAGAATATCAGTGAGGCGTCTTTGGACCGCTATGTGCGTGTTGAAGAAAAAAATAGAGGATTTATCTAGGTTAAGATCCATACATGATGCCTGGTTGAACAGGTTCAAAATTGCGTTGAAACCTTGGCCTTCCTTAACAGAAGGGGTGTCGTGCAACATGGTGTCATCTACGAATTGTTGATGAGTGGTTGCACGAGAGTGACTCAGAGGTTGGAGACCCTTGATGGAATTCCTATCCTTAGCCGTTTTAATGATGCGACTCAGGCCTTCCATTAAGATAACAAAAAGGAAAGGCAATATGGGATCACCTTGTCGAATTCCCATGGAAGGGAAAAAGGGGTCAGAAGGAGCTCCATTAACTAGGATAGAGAAGATGGGAGATCTGACCACGGCTAAAATCCATCTTATCCAACGTTGGCCAAACCCAAAAGCTTCCAACAAAACTTCAAGGTAACTCCAACTGACCTTATCATAAGCTTTAGAGAGGTCTAGTTGTATGATCATTCCTGCCTTTTCTTGAGATTGAAGGGTGTGGATCATTTCCTGAGCCAATACGACATTGTCCATAATCTGCCTACCTTCTACATAACCTGAATGCTCTTCTAAGATGATCAAGGGCAGAATAGGCTTTAATCGGTTGGTCATTACTTTGGAGATGATCTTGTACAACACATTGCAGAGAGCGGTAGGTCGAAATTTAGAGGGAGTGAAAGTAGCCTCTTCCTTGGGGATGAGGGCAATAAAAGTGGAATTAAGGTATTTGAGTATGGAGGAGGAGCTCCTAGAATCCTCGACCACCACCCAAACATCCATCTTCACTAGGTCCTAGCAAGCTTTGAAGAAGTCAGTGGTGAAACCATCAGGTCTTGGAGCCTTGCCACTGGCCATGTCTTTGACTGCCTCTTCCACCTCCAGAAGGGTAATTGGGTGGTACAAGGATTTATTCTACTCTTCTATTATCAGCTTAGGAATAGAAGTTACGACTTCATTGATAGACTCCCATCTGTCAATGTCTGTTTCTGTAGAAATAAGACTAAATTGGTTCTTGAGGATGGAGGAAATCTCTTGATGGGACTGGAAGGGTGTACCTGCTCATTCTTAATTTTGGTTATCTTGTTATTTCATCTATAATCCATGGCTGATCGATAGAAAAATTTGGTGTTTTTCTCCCCTTCTCTCAACCATTGTATGCAGGACTTTTGCCTCCAGAGTATTTCTTCCTGGTGACATCGCTCATTCCACTTTTGCATGAGGTCACGCTCTTTGTTAATGGATTCCTGGGAGATGTCCCCCTTAATACAGTTGTTGTGTATCAGTGCCATATGATCCTCCAGGGCTTGTTTATCTTCAAAAATATTGCTAAATACCTCTTGGTTCTAGGTTCATAGTCTAGCCTTAAGGTGCTTCAATCTGGCTTGGAGCCGAAACATTTTGGTTCCTCTGGCATCTAAGTGTTCGTTCCACCAAAGTTTGATGTTGGTAGTGAACTCCGGATGACTAAGCTAGAATTTATTAAAGAGAAAAGGTATGTTTTTAGGTGTACCAAGGATGGTCGCATCCAGAGAGATCGGCCAATGATCTAATCCTCCAGATGGAATGATATTCGATTCCATCGTGACTCCCCTCAGGAGAATGGTATCAGAGATCAGAAAATGATCAAGCCTAGATGCGATATTCCTGTCGCCTCCTCTTCTATTTGTCTAGGTGAATGAGCCATTTTTGGGTAAGATGTCCACCATGTTAGCTATTCCAATGAAGGATGTGAATGCATTTGCATCTCTATTTAGGGTATGTATCCCTCCCTTCTTTTCCCCCAGTGCGGTGATCATGTTAAAATCACCTCCATAGATGGCCTTAGCATTAGGGTGTCTATGTTGCAGTCTAGATAGATTTTCCAGCAACTGTATCTTATCTTCCAACCTTTAGGGGCTGTATACATTAGTGAAAAAATAAGTGCCAGCCTCTCCCAGGATTTGCATTTCAAGGGAGATGAAAGATCTGGAAGCCTCAGCGATTAGGAGTTGTAGGGATAGGGGATTCTAGAAGATGGCTAAGCCACCTTCCAAACCATTACCCTCAACCTCCACGTGCTCCATTCTCTTTCCCAGGCATCTACCTATTACTTCCAACTTTAGTCTGGAGCATTTGGTTTCCTGTAGGAAAACAATGTCTGGATTTTCCTTTGTGACTTTCTTTCTCAATAGTCTATGTCTGTTTTGGCTATTTAGCCCTCTTACATTCCATGAGATTATCTTCATATTTAAATAGGTATTAAGAGGAGAACGGGAAAGGCTCAAGGGCTTTCATTTTTCCTGAGTTGATGAGCATTTGGCCAAGCTCATGGAGTGATTCATTGTTGGTTCTTCTGCCTCTTCTCTTCTTATGTTTTGTGCTAGAATGTGTGTGGTGTAGGTTCTATGCCTTTATACCCAGTCCCTTTGTAGCGGCGAGATTTATTTTCTGCCTTCTTAAGGCTACATCTTGCCTTGAAAGGAAGAGGAATTTGACTTTGCCGATCTCTTCCTCTGGGATGTGATCTACTTCTTTTTGTTTCCATTACTCAACTATGGTGTTAAGATCCAATCCTTATTTTTCTAGAATGTCACTTAGGTCCAGATGCTCTGTGCCTATTTCACTTAAAGCCATTTCCTCATCCCCTTCTGCATCTTTTCCCAAGCTGGGATCTAGGATAAGGTCATCGATCGAGGTTGGAATCTGTAACTGGGTGTTCTGATTAGTCTTTTCTGGGATTTCGTGCCTAGAGGTTAATGTTTGGGTATTCTCATTAGCTATAGTTTCCTCTCCAAGCACCCCAAATGCATTCACGGACCCTTTGTTGGGGTTTCTTGTCTTCGGTTGGTTCCTTCTGTTGGCCCTGTGTCTGCCCAAGGGTCGGATGAAACCATCCTGATTCTTACTTGAGCTATCCTTAGCCTTCTCAATGGGCTTGTGCAGGGGACATTCCCAGATAAAATGGCCATGTTCATGGAATTTCCTACACCTAAAAGGCATTTGTTCATAGTCAATGGCTTGGAAGAAGACTTCATCTCTGTATTCCAACCATAGACCTTCATGAAGAGCACCTAAAACATCCATTTCAACACAGATTCTAGCATAAGAAGTGTACCTTTTTTGGACAGTTTCTTCAGAAGCTTGGATGAAGGTGCCCAGTTTTTTTCTGATTTGTTCCAGTGCCATAGGCTTCCAGTAGTCGATCGGGAGGGAAAACAAGCGAATCCAAATAGGAACATGCGTGAATGTTTCCTATTCTGGTGCAAATTTTGGCTTCCATGGTCTCATGTAGAGGCCCGTAGAGGCATAGAAATAAGGACCTCCATCAAAGATGCGGTCTCTGTCTTCAAGGCTAGAAAATACAACCGTGAAAAAACCCTTGGCCCCCAGGTGGAGTTTCACATCTCCTTTCGGCTTCCAATTTTGTTTGATACATTGGCATAAGGCTTTTTCTATGGGCCAAAAGCCCATGAACTTGCAGATCACTACATGAATAGCCATATGATCCCTGTAAGCTTGCAGTTTTGGGTCTGTGATGATAACCCTTAGGTTTTCTATAGTTTTAGGCTTACATCGCCCTTAGGCCTTCTATTTTTTATCTCCTGTGGCTGATCCTTCTGGATCGGAGCCGTTCAGGGTGGAGGTTTCAGTAGCCTCAGCTTATTTGGACTTCATTCCTCCCCCTAGGGGTTCCTGCACTTGAGTGGAATCAGTTTTGTCTTTTCCTTCCAGAATTTTGATGCCTTTTGTCTAGTTTTGATGCTAGGTTTCCTTAGTGTTGCTGTCCTTCTTTGTTTTTTTGCTAAGCTCGTTTTTTCCTGCCATGTCTGAACCCGTGATCTACACTCCTTCCTTGCCCCTATCCATCATTATATATTTGTAATAAAGGGCCCCAGAGGTCCCCAGTCACCCCATCAAATGGGCCAGGGCAAGCCCGCGCTGCCGAAGATCGAAGAACGAGGCACTGCCCCCTGCCAGAGTTGGTAACAGTGCACAGATTGTGAACCAAATCCCTAGGTCAGAAAGTTGCATAGAATTTCTCTCAAGTTTTCATTAGTCGGGACTCATTTTTTTTTCATTGATGAGTGGTATTCACTTGGAGATCGCTAAGAGATTTCATTTCAACATCCCAAGAAATGAAAATATAGAAATCAGATTTGGGAGGATGGTATTCTCCATTGGAGGAGTACCAAGATGGAGAATGGTAGGAGATACCCACATTTGGATGAATGGGTGTGGATGGTGAGCAAGAGGTTGATGAGACACTTGGATATCTATGACACAGGGCAGTAGGAGGCATGGATGCGTTGGCTACTCTTGAAAGATTTTGGCCATCATGTGACATATCCTTCTTAAAGGGGTATGTTGGTGGATGTAACTTGGCATGTCACTTGCATCATATGGCAGCAAGGAATTCAGGTGTATTGGGGTGATGTGATATCTTTCATATCAACCATGATGTTGTTGCTCCATAGTTTATATGGTGATGGTGTGGCGAGGCAACAAGGGTTTTTGTTTCTTTGGAAGTTCTTGGGAGAGTACAAACTGATTTTCTCCCATACTTTGCATGATGTTGCAATATTAGGTGATGGCAATATCATGGTGCAAAGGGGCTACTCCTTAGCCTTGGAGTATCAGGAGGTACTTCCAATTTGGAAGGAATCTCCCATTTATAGCAGCATTATGGTAGATGACTTTGAAATTTGGCATGTAAAAGGATGGAGCTATGTGATGACAGGAGCCTTATTACAAAGGCCAACGGCACTGCTACTTGGGAGCTTTGGTTTGTTGATAGAGTGTTCCCAGTATCACTTCACATATGATGCACTTGATGAAAAAGTAGGAGATGAGAGTGATGTAGTAGTGGATGGAACATCTATTACCATGGTATGGTCTTCTTGACTTTAATCTCCAAGTATAACAAGAGTGTTTTGCATGCAGCACCTAGTTGACTCCTCTTCATGAAGATATGTCATACCACTATGGAGGGATCATTCATGGACCTTAGTATCACCCTACTCTTAGTACATGGTAATAAATTTTTTTTTGCACTTATTGATTATCTAACACGATATTTGCATTCTCCTACCATTTTTGTACAATGCATTGATCCACAAGAGGGAAAGCCTCTATTTGGGCATCATGGTTATTTTGGGACCAACATCATTCATGGGGACAACCATCTCTTGCATGGCTTTGGGCAAGTGTTGTACTATTCCTTGTATGCTCAGTTGATAAACCATGCCATTTACTATTTACTAGTGGATGATATGACATGCACAACTAGCAACTTGTTGGGTGATAGCTTGCCATATTATGTTTTGAAACAACAATTAGAAAAATTGTGCTATGACCACTTGGGAAACTGTTGGTACCTCCCAACACTACATGAAAACTTCAATACATTTCTCATTTGGATGCCATATGGTGATGATTTCCTATTCATCATATATGGGGTGGTTTGGGCTAGCATGATTCATGACTCTAGAGAGAGGATCTTTGAAGATCCAGTTTTCTTCTTGCCTCTTGAAGGCAACATTACTACAACCCAAAATCAGCAGCTACTCTACAATTATCATAAGTGGAGAGAGAGACAACATGGTGTTGTGTGGATTAATCCATCTTGCGGACAAGACCGATCTCCCTAGTACTAAAAGTATCTAGCAACAAACAGCCAAATAAACTAATCTTTCTCTAAGCATATATGATCTATGAAAAGCTCTATAGAGGTGTAAAAGACTTACCATATGTCCAGCGCTTGTTTGAAGTCTTTTTGTCCCTCGTGAACTTGAAGGATTTTTCCTCGTAAACTTGCAGTCACAAACAAGCAAAATATTACATAGCACCTATATAGAAATCATCATAAACCATGCTTATCATAGTGATCAAGGAATCTATGAAATAAACCATTAACTGAAAGCTTATTGGGAAAAATGAGTATATTTGTATTAATTTCAAAAGAAAGAAAACCTTACAACCTGAGCCTTGATGTTGCACAGGCCTTCCCGGGGTCTGAAGTAGGAGTCTCCTCTACTTTGATAAGCTCTGCACTCCTAGAACCAAGACGAATAAAGGTATGTAATATCTCCTCACAAAAGTCTTAGTTAACTGAGTCTGAATCTTAACAACACTTAACCTCAAATATTCTAAAGCTTGAACTCCCTTTGAGGCTACCCAATGCCTCCTTTTATAGTGGAAAAGAGGAGGTTTTTTGTTCCAACTATGAAGGGATAGAATCCTCCTTCAAAGGGATAAGCTCCTCACATCAAGGGGTTAGCTCCATAAGGTAAGGAATACATGCACCTCATAAGAGTAGTTCTGCCACCGCAAGATTCTTTCTAGAGGCTTCCATAATTTAATTTTATTGAGCTTTTTCGAATTTACTTGCACATTTTTTATCTTACAGGGGTTCACACCTTTAACACAGATAAAGTGCATTTAGGTACGTAAGAGAGTTGAACATTAGGTGCGGGACCGCAGGCAAGATAGAGAGAAAGTGCGATACCAAAGTTTAGGAGATTTTTAGGAGCTTTTCTCTGATTTTCAAGGATTGACATGAGGAACTGATATGTTAGACTTGCAAAGGGATAAGTATGAGTAATAATGATCTCATACACATAGCAGAATGTCAGGATGACAATTTTTAGTGTAACAGATTGCCCTCTAAAGTGCAAAGTCTGGAATAGATGATGTTGAGGTCTGTCATATATGAAGAGTGCAGTACTTTATCATTTCAAGGATCATCCTGTGGACACCCCAGTCGGAACCTGTAAAAACATTCAATGAAATATATATATATATATATATATATATATATATATATATATATATATATATCATAGCTGAGGTAGGCATTCCCATACTCAGATCAAAACTAAATAAAAACTAATTCAAACTGTTATGATACAGGAATGATTTTGAGTACATCACAGTATAGACATATGTAGACACAGTATGGATGAAACCATCTATTTATAAATAGTCCATTGTATAAATTATAACAAAATTCCTCATAGCCTGGATGGTAGAAACTAGATCTAGGGTATTGATTTCCACATCTCGAACTAGTACGATTCTATCCATGTGAATGAATGTGTCGAAGTCGAACATGGTAGAAACCACTTGATTACCAGTCAATGATGTAAATTGTTAACAAGTGTGAGAGTAACCACCAGTAATGCCAATGGCTCTCAAAGTACTCAGTATAATCCATGAAATGTGAATGAATGAGCGGAAGTAGAACATGTCACAGAATCATTCGATCGAAGGTCAATGATGCAACCTGTCATCGAAGGTGAGAAACCTGCCATTAATGCATGCAGATTTCAAGGTACTGACGATTTCTGGATCAACTTCCTAGATAATGAGTTGTCGTCAATAGAAAGTGATTCGTCATAGGCAAGCCCACAACATGAAATCATAGATAAATTTTTGAAAATATATTGGCAAGGACTGACTCAGGGATGGTAAAAAATGGATGACAGATATTTTGCGGATGAATGGTTTATTTTAACTTTCCTCTTGAACACATAACGACGCTGCAGATGGCTTGGTGACAATTGACCCAAAGCTAATACCCAGAAACCAGATGAATACTTTCAATGAGGTTTGATTAACTGTTAGGCAAAGGATTTCCCAACCCAGGTCAATGAAAGTGTCGTGTTCAAGAGTGGTTAACTGGATTTTCGAAAAATCAAAATACAACAAACAAGTCCATTTTTCTCTCTTTTCCCCCACCATTTCTGGGAAGTACCTCTTTATTTTTGACAAGCTTGAGGAGGATAACATTTGATTGTTTATAAGCTCATCCTTCAGATGAGTCCAACTTAGTTTAAGATTCGAACCCTAAGAAGGAGTGGTCTGTTCCTGTTTAGAATTGAACAGGTCCTTTACTGTTAAATTTTAACGAGTCCAGTATAGGAGAAACTTGGTGTTTTCCAATTTTAGGGAGTCAGAAGAAAAAACTTAAGAAAACTCCATGGGTGTATTTTTTCGTAAATTTAGTCTCTTGAGCCCAAAAAAGGATAAAATAATGTGGGAGAGAACTCTATTGATCGTAATTAGTCAATGTATACATTTTTCGTAAATAGTCCATTTCAGTCCGGAAAAGGGGTAAACTTATACTGAAGGGACGATCATTCATTTACTTTAACGAGTTCGAATAATCAAGTGCTCGACAATCTTTTCATGTTTAGAGAGTCTGAAAAGGGCTTAAAAGAGAACTCCAAGTTTTCACTTTTTTGTAAAATTTTTGAAAGAGTCCGAAAAAGTGATAAAAGTATGCTCTTTGTTGAAAAATGATAAATTCTCCTGAAAAATCCAATTTTTGCACAAAAACTTGAAACATTACACATACCTGTTTAACATAAGTAAAAATTCTTTCAAAAAATACCCTTTTAAAGTGAAAAATAAACAAATTAAAAATTCATCTATTCGAAAAAACTTATAAAAAGGACCTTTTCAATTTCATTTTTACCGTTCAAGTTTAGAGTGAAAAGTAGAAGCTTTTGGGTAAAAACGTTCCTGTGAAGATTCTGGAAAATCTGTCTGACAAAATTGAGAACCGTCAGTCCCAGGTAATCCACGACCTCTTAATCTTGCATTTTATTCGTTTACAATTCATTTTTAGGCTTTAGGTTTTATTTTTAAGGGAAAAATATAGTTTAAGAAATTGCTCACGAAGGTCCGCATGTGCCACACATGGGCCCTGCGGACCCCGACTTTTTCCTATGTAGAAAAAAGTCGTGGGTCTGCACTTTTCCCACAGAGCACGTGCGTTCCTACACACTATGTACAAAGGGAAAGTGCGGTCCCCACATTTTTAAATTTCAAAAGCAAATTTCTCATTTGGCGCCGAAAAATTTTCAAATTAGATTGTTCTAACATATCTTTTTATGCATTGTAGGATTAACAAGATGTTGATTTGGAGAGAACGTGAGCATAAGGATGTGGATGACGCCGCAATGCTCCATTTGCCCACAATGCAGGCATCAAGAGCATGCGATTTGTATAAATTCTGGGCCATCCAGGACATGAGGGCACAGGTAGACTTCCTGACATCGCTGGTAAACAGGTGAAACGTGCAGGACCAGTGTTTCATTATTGGCAGCCACCGGCTCGAAATTTAGCTGGAGGATATTTATTTTCTGACTGGTTTTTCCAAGAGGGGCGAACAAATTTCCTTGTTTGGGACTAGGCCAGGTGGCCAAACTGTCGCTAGTCTTCGACAAGAATTCTGTAATGACCAGGCAGACCCCAGGGACAAACGAATTGATATAAAAACTATCATCCATCCCGAGCTGAAAGTTATTGCGTTTACTATTACAAGACTGTGTGGGAGTGCAACACTGCATGTAGCTACCAGTTCCCAGATGCGCATTGCTGTGGACTATTTTCAAGGCACCATTTTCAACTGGTGTGAAGCTGTGTTCGCTAATGTAAAAGGCCAACTAACTAGAGCGAAAAATGGAAAAATAAATAACTTTGGATATGGATCCATTGTGGTCACTTTTTCTCTAGAGAGGATCCCCATGTTAGCTCCGTAGAGTATTCTTGTCGATGCCGTTCGACCTTGAGAACCTAGGATGGTTTGCTGGGTTGCATTGATGGCTCGTCACAGTATTGAGGGCGCTGAGATTGTTCGATTTCCTCCTTCATATTTTCATTGGCTGGACCGCATACTTTTTTTCATAGAGGAATTTCCATACGCTGGGATAGATTTCCACGGCGACTGAGAGATGACTCTCCCAGTAGGGGAATAGTGGGATGAAACAGGTAAAATAATTTTCAACAAGTTATAAGTTTTATTTTTTTTTGTATTTTGATCATCTTGAAAATTAATAACCAAATTTTTTTTAACACAGATGTGGGTCCACAACGACCAGCCCATCTCCAGCCTTATGAAAGAAGACAACCAGTTGCAGCCACACCAGCCCCAGCAGGTCAATCAGCAGAAATCTTGTCTGATTTAGAGCATCACCTAGAGCATCTGACTCTAGATATTCCAGAGACAGACATAGATGAGATTCCACTAAGATTGCAGAGATACGTGATTGGTGTTCCAGGAATTTTTAGGAGGTGCCTATGTAGGGCGGGGCAAGCAATGGTCTCTTATCGTGATCACCATCAGTGATGGGATGATCGTGTTGTAGACTTATATTTTTTGACTTTTTGTGTTATCATTTTGCCGATCATAAGGTGTCTCCAACCTATGATCGAAGACGATGTATATTTTTTGAAAACACTTCTATACTATGATATATCACTATTTACTGGCTATCTGTGTACATTTTATCAATGTTGTTTGTTTTATTGTTTTGATCATTGCAAATGTTGATTTATCATACTAGAAGCAACTGCGTCTGCTAATGTATTTAAATGTCTTGGAATATGTTGATATGCAATGTAATCAAATTCACGTTCCAAGAGACGAACTCTTAAAAATAACTGTAATCACATTGGATTTCTAATGGCATAAACCCTGTTAAGCTATAATACAACAAGTTCAGAATCCAACCTAACAATCAAACTCTGAATTCCAAACGATATGGATTCTGATAATAACTTAATCACTGCACTATACTCTGCAATGTTATTCGTTGTTTGACCAAGGCTTACCCCATGCATGGATACTAACTCGTCAGAGGATGAATAGATAACCCAAGTTGCGGAAGAAATGTTCTGTGTACTACGACAAGCACCATCAGCAAAACCAATGTAGGTTTGAAGAGACATTGACATCTGCAATATCAGGAGTAAAACTCAGATAAGCAGGAATAGTGATAAAAAACACACTTGTAAACTAGGCATGCTTTTCTAATCTAAGACACACCAGTAGTAAAGAAATCTAATCTAATAAAAAATCTCCACACCAAGTTTAAGCATAATATCGCTTCAGATAAAGCCCATTTCTGGGTTTATCTAAATGGACACCATCAAAATCTATCAGCTCATAGGCCCCTTTTGCTAGCTTTCGCTTAACAATGAAAGGACCATGCCACATAGGCATGAATTTTCCAGATCCTAGCTTATCGTTGGCTTGATAATAAACTAAGACTAGGTCTCCTTCTGAAAAATTTCGAGGGGTAACACTTCTATCATACTAAGATTTTATTCGTTTAACATGAGCCTCGTTTGCTATTGCAGCATTTCGTCGATTCTCATCTAGCTGAGCCAAGTATAAAAAACATTTCCTCTTCAGACATAGCTGGGATTAATTCTATGGCTAATTTCAGTGACAGAATTTTGCATTCAATCGGCAACACAGCTTCCAAACCATAAACGAGTTGAAAGGGAGTGAAACCAGTTCATGTTTTTACTGAGGTTCGATATGCCCAAAGTGCTGAAAATAACATGGAATTCCAATTCGTTTTGTGAATACCAATAATTCGTCTAATCATGGTGACTAAAACTTTATTTATGGCTTCAACCAAACCATTGGCTTGCGGATAATACAGAGTGGAACTATCGTGGCGCAGGCCAAGTTGATCTGTCAGTTTAGTCATCATGACATTCCGAAAATGAATTCCATGATCTATAATAATGGCTTGAGGAACACTGAACATAGAAATTATGTGATTAAATACAAAAGTTGCAGCAATCTTGCCGTCAGCCGAAATGTAGGCATCACCTCCACCCACTTAGTAAAATAATCTACTACTAAAATAATATACGCATGCCCCCCGATCGAGTGAGGGTTACATGTAATAAAGTCGATACCCCATTTCGCAAAAGGACCGACAAAAATTATGGGATGAAGAGGAGCGGGTGGTGCACGCATCTTATGATCATAAAGTTGACAATTATGGAATTTCCGGACTGCATAAATACAATCTTTGAATAATGACAGCCAGAAATAACCAGTGCGCAATATCTTTTGGGCCGTGACATACCCAGACATATGACCGCCACATACTCTAGAATGGCAATCACTTAAAACCTTTTCAGCTTCTTCATGAATAAGATAGCATCAGAAAACAGAATCCGCTCCACGACGATAGAGTGTATCACCAATAATATTGTACTGTTGGGATTGGAAGCGTATTTTCCGTCGCTGAGATCGTGAGAGTTCAGGCCGAAAATATTGGGTTTGGAGATAAACAATAATATCTCCATACCATGGATCAAGAGTACTGATAAGAAACATAGATTCATCCGCAATGGGCTCTTTTGCCACAGTTTCAGTATCAGTAGAGGGGAAATCACACATCAGTTCCGCAAATACCAAATATTTCTTTGCCTTGGATTTCTCAAATTCCAAGTCAAATTCCTGCAAGATGACTATCCATTTGGAATACTTGCCCCCTAGCAATTGTTTGGTTAAAATGTACATCATAGGGTTACAGTCAGAAATTACTGTGGTTTTACATAACAAGATGTAGTGTCTAAATCTTTGGACAACTTGAACAGCTGCCAAGGCCAATTTCTCCACATGTGTGTATATGATCTCAGTCGGATGCAGATTCTGACTAAGATAATAAATCACATGTTCAGTGTTAGATTCATCTTCCTGAACTAAAACCATCCCAATAGTGGAATGAGAAGCAGCGAGGTACAAAACGTAATCCTGGTTGTAGTTGGGAGGATGCAATAACGGTGCATGGGTTAACGTGTGTTTAAGTGCATCAAAAGATCGATCAACGATCTCATCCCAAAAGAATGGAATGTTCTATTTCAGTAACCGGGTAAAACCCTTTGTTAGCTCGGCATAGTTAGGAATGAATCGACGTAAAAAGTTTGCTTTCCCCTGCAAACTTTGGAGTTGGCGTAAAGTCGAAGGAGGAGGTAATTTAACAATAGCTTCGACCTTCGACGGATCGACGCGAATGCCTACTTTTGAAACAACAAATCCCAGTGAGCGACCCGATTCTACACAAAAAACAAATTTATGTGAATTCAGCCTAATTCGATAATGCTGACATCTCATAAAGATAGCTCGTAAATGAGTGAGATGGTTGGCCCTACGCGATGAATGAGCAGGTAAATCATCGAAATAAGGCTGCACAATGTGCTTAATGTCATGAAATGCGTAAGACATAGCCCTTTGAAAAGTTGCTCTAGCATTCTTCAACCAAAAAGGTAGTTTTCAATAATCAAATGTCCCCCATGGACAAATGAAAGTTTTTTTTGGCTGATCAGCAGGGAGTATGTTTATTTGATTGTAACCGGGAAAACCATCCATAAAGGAAACATTTCACTGTCGGCACAATCATCGATTATTTGATCAATATAGGGGGTTGGATAATCGTCTTTGGGACAAGCTTGATTAATATCTCTATAATCAATACATATTCATATTGTTCCTTGTTTTTTAGTAACATGAACAATATTTGATACCCACTCCCTTAAAGGAATTGGATAAATAAAACCTGCGTGAAGTAATTTTTCAACTGCGGCTTTGATAGCAGCAGCTTTTCTAGGATGTATTTGACGTAAACGTTGAAGAACAGGTTTGGCATCCGGGTAAGTCTTGATTTCATGTACAACAATTGACGGATCAATTCCTGGCATTTCTTCATAGGACTAGGCAAACACATCACGGAATTCTTGAAATAGGGCTTTATAAGTTTGAATTTCATCTTCAGTACAACAAGCACCTATATGAATGTTTTCAATTATTCCTAGCTTTACTAAAATGTCAATTGGAATCGTTCAAGAGATATTTTCCAAATTTAACTTAGAATCAGGATTTTGCAATGGATTCTGGGGTTCTTTGACATATTTAGCAGTAAAAATTGAAGCGAAATCATCTTCAAAATGATCTAGTTTAGGTAAAAACGAAGATCGGAGATGTAGATCTTCCCATGGTAAATCATCAATGGACAAAAATTCACAAATCTGCTCATCAGTATGAACAAGATTAGGAAATGTCGTTGTGGCTGAACTGGATATAGAAAGTGATTCCTCATGGATCCCATTTATTCGATCAATCTCGGTTGAAGAGGGGTCAGAAAGTGAATGTACAGCCTGGTATGAAATTTCAAATGGACTCACAGGAATCATGCCATCAATTGAATCTAACTCGGAGTCGGAAGGTATGATCCAAGGATCATCAAAAATAACAGTTTCTGACGAAATCATGTGAATAGTTGCAACAGAAGGTGATACATTAGGAGGAGGAAAGGAAAAAGTTCCTAGTAAACCAGAATCTTTAATCAAACCTACTCCAACATCCTTATAAGGGATAGCCGCTTTACTAACGTGCTGGATTGTTTTTGTAGAGGCTGGGTCAGAAGAAAAATAAGTTAACTGATCTATTGTAACAATCCTTCCTTGATATGGAAATTTGATGAGTCGAAAGACTGAAGAAAAAACAACAGTCATAGCATAAGTCCAACTACGACCCAGGAGAAGGTTGTAATCTAGAGGGGCATCAACCACTTCCACATCTATATTTACAGTTTTACCTTTGACCCCTATGGGTAAATCCTGCAAAATACCAAAAGGGTGGAAACCTCGACCATAAAAATCCTTAAGAATCATCGGATATTGGTTGAGTGTAGGAGAACCAAGCGATTTCCAACACTGAATCGACATAATACACGTTGAAGCTCCCTCATCAATCACAGTCCGAAAGATCGGTCTGTTTTTTACTAACACTGGAATTTGGAAAGCCATTTGGTGAGGTAGACGAGGCGTACTATTCTCTAAATCGAATATTATAAGGTTGGAATCCTGAATATCTACAGCTCCTATGGCATAAAAAAGAAATTTACGTTGTGCTGGGCATGATTGCAGCACTTCCAAATCCAACATTGCTGAAGGCTAAATAGCTAAGTATTCAACAATGTTGTAATTCTGAGCAACTCTTGCATGTGGATTGAAAGCTAATTTACGAAGAACACCTTTAGCAGGTGGTTTTATTATTAAGTCTGGATTTTATTTCTCGATCTGTAGCGGACCAGAAATAGGAGGAGGTGTATTTGATGTATTTGTACTATAATATTCTGCTTCTTTACCATCAACAGGATTCTTAGTACCATAATCTTGTGATCGCGTCACAATCCATACATGAGACATCATCAGAATAGGTTCTTCTGAGGTGTTCAAGGTAGAACCAACCATTTTACTATCTTGAGTCGGAAAAGGATCCTTCAAGACAGCAGGTTGTTGTGAACCTTTAATGAATTTTCCAACCTCTGCTCGATGTGGGCATTCCTTAGTAAAATTATCCTCGTCACAAATGTAACAAGGATAGCGAGGTTTGCATTTTTCGTCATTGGATTCATTTTTATCAGTTTTCTCTTTTGAATTCTTTTTTTTAATTCTTCCCTTTCTTTTTACCGCCGGATTTAGATTTGGTCGTAGATGTCTCTACGACATGAATGTCAGCAGAAATTTTGGGGGAAGATTCTCCTTTTGGGGAATCAGGTAAAGTTATAATAGGAGAAGAATTCTTTGAATATTTCTTCTTGCTTTTAGTATTTACTGTACCAATCATACCATCAGCGGCATGAGACCCTGAAGGAGCAGCAGCTATTTGACCTTTTTTTGGAAGGTCGGGGATTTTTTCATGTAAAGTACCTAACTGCGTGTAAATGAGGTCAAGGTACTGAGCTTGAGCAATTACTTGCTCTTCAGTAACAACACCAGCCTTAGCTACATCCTCAGTGATATTGGGTAATAATGATTTAACAAACCATTCTGCCAAAATTTGATCCAGAATGTAAAATTTCACCAAACGCCTTCTACGTCGCCATTCATGAATATGATCAGAAATATACATGGATGTGGATTGTTTTAGTGAAGTTAATAGTTTCGTGCCATTGTCGTATCTGACAGGCAACTGAAAATGAGTCAAGAAGGCAGTTGCTAACTGAATGAAATTATTAAACGAGCCTCGTGGTAACTCAATGTACCATTTGGCAGCAATACCAATAAGAGTTCTTTGGAAAAGACGTAAGCGAATTGAATCATCAATTATTGAATTAGGTGCACACCAGAGGTGATAAGTCATGACGTGATTTGATGGATCCTCTCTTGACTTACCTTTGAATTTTGGTATATCACTGGGCAACTTATGCGGCATTGGCGGCTAGTACAGATAATAGAAAATTGGATCATTCGTAAGGCGCATCAAATTAGGTAAATCCAAAGTTGCAATAAATGGTAACTGACGGTTAGGGTCGCGAAAACCTTGAGTAGCCAAAGCAGTTCCAGGAGGAGGATACCCAGGATAATTGGGAATCGGAGTTGCATTAGGAATTGTGTAACGTCCCGGGTAAACAGGATTAACCCGACCAAACTGGGGTTGTTGAGGCTGCTGATAAGTTTAGAGAGGGTACGGTTGATACTGATAATTTGGATTTTGTGAAACAAGACCGAATTGAGGCTGTCCCTGGTATGATTGATACGTGAATTGCGGTTTACTTGTGACCACCATACTTGTACCAGCTTGTCCCACAGGTATCTGAACCAAAGTTTGAACTAAAGGTCCTGACTGGGGTACAGAGACTTGAGGGATTTGCACGGATGCATTGATAGAAGAACTTGGAGCTACACATACTCTAGAAACAGGTGTTACAAGTTGAACAGACATTGCAGCAGTTGCAACAGTTTGAGGCGGAGTCTGAGGTATACTAGGCGCAGACTGTTGAACAGAACTAGGTGCAGGAATTTGAATAGTAGGCTGGATAGGTTGCTAGGTTGGACCAGAAACCAAAGGCTATCCAGGTTGAAAATGAAACTGCACATTAGGTTGCATAGGCTATTGATATTGGGACGGTTCCCACACCATATTCATTCCAGGGTATTGTCCCGCATAAGGTTGAATGTAAGGACCATAACCTGGTTGAACGTAGGGTTGTGCGTGGTGGTAAAATTTCAACTCTGTGCCATAGATAGTGACAGGAAAATTTGTTGAAGCAGAATTGGGTATTGACCTTGGGTTATTATTACTAGTGATGCGAAGGCTGAGGTTGATAAGAGACAAAGAACATATTAGGCTTGCAGACATTAGGGCATGTATTGTCATGAGGTTGAAAACCTTGAGAGTATGTCTTGTCCTTGGGTTGTCCCCAAATAATATGATTCCATGGTTGTCTGAGAAAAAAGCAACGAGTTTCCCAATTAGTAGCGGATTCACGAGTTGCCCCCGAGGCACGTGTGCTACCTTGAGGATGCCCCCCAGGTGATAACTGATTTCCCTGAGATTTCCCTCCAGGCGGTAACTGACTGCCTTGAGGTTGAGGATTCGGAATATTAGCAGACATCATAAAGATTTGCTCTTTGTTCGACGTTTCAGTTTTAATTCCACTTAAACTAGATGATAAAACTTGTTCAATTGGTTGAGGAGCTGCTCCCAAGAAAGTACCAGACAGAGCCTGATATCCCGAAGGAACAGAAGGACCACCGTGTAAAAATGCTTCTGGTGTCTGGGAAAACATGGATGACTCTCCTGCCATAATGGATGACGGATAGTAACCTCTGGGTGTTGGATGAAATGGAATTCGAGGTGGAGAAAAAGAAAGACCCGGATTCTCTAAAAAATTGTGAAGGATAGATACCAAGCACTAGTTCGAATAGGGCTGCAGAAAATAGATTCACGTTCCCTAATATTTAAAGACTAAGGGGATTCGGGAAGAGATAACTCTTCGTCTGGATTAGTAAGTTCTTCAATAGAAATTAGTCCAGATGGAAGATCGTCAGTGACAATATTTCTTACCCTAGGTGAACCAGGATCGCTAGAAGTTGGTGTAATAAATCCCGAGGATGTTTCCAAAATAGAAGGTTTAGTTTCAGGTTCAGAGATTTCAGGTTCGTCAGCTAGTTCACTGGAAGGAGAAATACTACCAGTAACTTCAGAAACCAAAATCAACTCTTAAATGTGTTCTCTTATGGGTATTTGATGATTAGGATGAACCACTATAGATGAAGTTCCAATTTCTATTGATCTAATCCTACTGCTGCTAGATGATACCAGAGCACGAAGCCCTTCAAGCTGACTTGGTGTATATTTAGGGGGTTTCCCCTGTAGTCACCGGGATTGTCTCGGAAATTCTGCCACGATTAAATATTAACTAATCACACGCAAACAAATAAAATTTCAATGAAAACACCTAAAGTCTCTAAAGAAAAAAACAGCTAAATCACACGCTTAAAAATATAAGAGTTCAAACCACACACAAATAATAACTTCCCGTACTAAAAACACTAGTTGGTGATGAAATCAAACTTAGTAGAAAGTTAATACAGAAAGGGCGGTTGGAACAGTTACCTAGACAACCTGCTTAATGAAACAGACTGGCACAAGTTTCCTCACCAAACCATCTCATGTGAAGAGAACCCCCCAGAGAGTCCAAGTGAGTCTAGTCGACGTATGCTCTAGGTACAGTGAGATCTTTCCTTGACCATCACCTTAGGAAATAATCTTAAGTTTATGGACACTAAGGTTACCAACAGTAACAAATATAGCTGGGGGACCATTCTACGATCCAATCCCACGCGCAAGGGTAGAGTAACAAAGCTCAATCCCCTTGAAGGTTCCTCGACATGGTTAATCCAAGGTTTACCGACAAGTGACCCCAGGCTCCTCGACAATGGTTAATCCAAGGTTTACCATTTTTAATGCGCGCAAAATATTCTATCTTCCCCAATGAAACATAATTGATTGTCTCAAAGGTTCGGACATGACCTCATGATTGAATTCTTTAAGAGAATCTTCCCAGATTATACAAATTACAATTGGATTTATTTCCTACCACAAGATTTGTCTACTTGTTTTTTTTTACTATCTTGGAGAGTTAATTACTCCCTACTCCAAGATACTAGCCTAAGCTATGTTGGTGATAAGAGCCCTAGAAAATAAAAAAATTGCTAGATGAATTTTAATTAAGTGTTAATTTTATGAGATGTCTCTTAATTCAATGGGTGCAGAAATGAAACTCTGATGGTGTGAAGACTCAACTTCCAAAAACACTAAAAATGCACCTAAAGATGATAATCAAATCGTTTTCTTTCAATGAAATTCTAGTTAAGAAAGAGTTTGAGAATGCAATTCTTTTAATAAACAATTCCTTCTTTGAACATAAAGAATAATTGAAAGAAAATATTTTTGTCTTTCCAACAATAACTCAAAATGAGACAAATTATCAAAGCTCACAAGAAAAATCCTTTCACTTTCAAAAACTTGAAGCTACAAAACGAGTTTCCTTCAAAAGAAATCTACAAATTTTAAAAGCACTCAAAACTATGAAACTAATTCTGAGATCTACAAACTTTAACAATCTAATTGAATAAAAGCTTTAAGATTTTTTGAAGATGTTTTACTTAGTTATTCAACAAACTAAGGATCTATTCATCCAAAATAACAAACAGATCAAAAACACTCAAATATGTTTTTATAAAAAATGAAATTCAAAAACCTATAACAAAGTTTCTTTTCAAATATTTGCAAAGAAATAGGTAGCTCTATTTCTCAATAAAGGATGATTTCACAATCAGGTCAGATTAAAAAAAAATACAAAAAAACCAATGTAATCTGAGGTGCTTCAAAGAGTCAATGCTTCAAATCACTACAAAGACCAAGTGAAAAACAATCCAAAACACAAAACTTCTAGAAAATCATCAAAACACCAATACTGCTGAGATTCATTCACAAAAGGCTTTGACAGAAACAATCATCAATCTGGGCAGAAACCAAAAACTCTAAATCAAAATAAAGATAAACTAAAGAAAGAAATCTATATTTTTTCAAAATTTTAACAGGGTCCGTAGGCTTCCAGAAGTAACAGGTGTGGTACTGCACTATTTACTCAAGGAAAAATGCGAAACTGCCCGCACTGTGCAAAGAAGGTAGAGTGCGGTCCTAGAAAAAACTAGAGAAAAACATACAAGATTTCAAAATCTTCAAAAACAAAGAAAACCTAAGCTACCCAGGCAGATATCTATCAATCAAAAACCAGGAAAAACATTTCCTCAAATCAAAATAAAAGAGAACCAAAAACAAGAAGTTCTTTCCCTAGCAGAGTTGCCAATTTGTTGTGTGGATTAATCCATCTTGCGGACAAGACCGATCTCCCTAGTACTAAAAGTATCTAGCATCAAACAACAAAATATACTAATCTTTATTTAAGCATATATGATATAAGAAAATCTCTATAGAGGTGTAAAAGACTTACCGTATGTCCAGCGCTTGTTTGAAGTCGTTGTTGTCCCTCGTGCACTTGAAGGAGTTTTCCTATAAAAAATGCAGTCACAAACAAGAAAAATATCACATAGCACCTGTGTAGAAATCATCATAAACCATGCTTATCATAGTGATCAAGGAATCTATGAAATAAACCATTGATTGAAAGCTTATTGAGAAAAATGAGTATATTTGTATGAATTTCGAAAGAATAAAATCCTTACAACCTAAGCCTTGATCTTGCACAGGACTTTCCGGGGTCCGAAGCAAGAATCTCCTTTACTTTGATAAGCTCTGCACTCCTCCAACCAAGACGAATAAAGGTATGTAATCTTTCCTCACAAAAGTCTTAATTAACTGAGTCTGAATCTCAACAGCACTTAACTTCAAATATTCTAAAGCTTCAACTCCCCTTTGGGGCTACCCAATGCCTCTTTTTATAGTATAATAGAGGAGGTTTCTTGTTCCAACTATGAAGGGATAAAATCCTTCTTCAAAGGGATAAGCTCCTCAAATCAAGGGGTTAGCTCCATAAGGTAAGGGATTCATGCACCTCATAAGAGCGGTTCTATCACCGCGAGATATTTTCTAGAAGCTTCTAGAATTCACTTTCATTGAGCTTTTTGGAAACTACTTGCGCCTTTTTTATCTTATAGGGGTCCGCACTTTTAACACAGATAAAGTGCGCTCAGGTACGCAAGAGAGCTGAACATTAGGTGCACGACCGCAGACAAGATAGAGATAAAGTGCGACACGAAATTTTAGGAGATTTTTAGGAAATTTTCCTTGATTTTCAAGGCTTGACATGAGGAACTGATACGTTAGATTCCGCAAAGGGATAAGTATGAGTAATAATGGAGTCTACACATAGTAGAATTTCAGGATGACAATTTTCAGCAACACATGGGATAGGAATGCATTATCAAGTTTAGCAATGCAACCCACCTTATTTACAAGAGCCTAAGGTGGAGGAGTTCCTCCATGAGTTACCATTTTAGAGGGTGACTCATTTTGTATGGATGATAGCTTGGGGATGGGCGCTTCACATGGGAATGAAGGTTCCAAATATATTTCAGATTCCATGCCTCAAGAAGTCCTCTAGATAGCATATTGTTGCCTCCATAGATATTCCACTCTTTCATGATGATATATTTGGGATTGTCACCAAAAACTAACTTACATACTTGGGAGGAGCAACTTGGAGATTTATTGATGTGACAACATCTTGTTCCTTGGAGGATATTATCATATGAGGATGCTACAGGAGGAGGAGAGGAGGCTCTACAGTTCTATCCTTGTAGTTACTTGAGGACAAGCAACATTTGGGAGGGGAGGACTGTAATATTCCTAAATTAGCATGCAGTTAATTAGAATATTAATTTTGCTCTTGTCATTTAGTTAGATGAATAAATGGGTAGGGAGACCCACAAATCTCTTTTGTAGGAATAAAATCCCTCTTAATGTTAAAAGGGATCATCTTCATAGCTGGATAAAGCACCCTCATGTGTGAATAGGGGCTAGTGCATTTGGACAAGGTCCAGTTTGACCAAATCAGCATCGTTGGTATGGAGGGAGTGGATCATTAATGAGAGACAGCACAGTGTGAATGGGAGGAAGTCTCCATGATAGTGGAAACCCTAATGAGTGGAACCCAAGGTGAGAAGGCTCACATTGTTTATAAGGAGGGCAAGACAGCCATAGATGGTTATGTTATTGATTATTGATTTTGTGGTCTCTACGACTTCTTGCATCCTTCAGCTATTTAGTTGAGGTTGCATTGTTATTTAGCACAGGGTGTTCCCAAGCGGGGATCCCACCTCCTCCCTTGAGGTAGCCTCTTGGAATAGTATTTTACTATAATTTCCACACATCCAGCAATCTGGCTAAGCTTCAATCTCCAGCTACAGCACAGTTTCTGTTCATATTTGTGTTGTGTTGCAGGGTGTTGCAGTGGAGGGTTGAGAAACCCACTTTCTGAGATTATTTTCCAGTGATGGGACCAGCCATTTACCTAATCATTTGATTGCGTATTGTTGCAGCTGATATATCATTCCTTCACCCCCATATCAGCATTCATTCCCAAGGAGTGCGTAAGTGAGGCAACAGAAATGCAGTGGGCATCTCAAAAAAGGCTGAAAATCAAACTTAAAATCTGGCCAAACCATTTCTGGGTTGTTCTAGTTTTTTTTATTAGAATCCGTGGTTAAAATAATGAATCATTCTGAGCACTATAAAAGCCTTCTACACATGGTTTTTCTCCTCAATAACAGTTGTTTCCAGCAGCAGTAGTAGTAGGAGCACAACATTTCCAGTGCTTGGTTTCCTTCAGCCATATTGTGGCTTGAGTGCATTCCTTTTGGAGAACTATGTAATTTCATTTGTTGTTATATATAATGATATGGCTCCATTTTTTTCTACTCATAGATTATGATTTCTTAATGTAATTTCCAGTTGTAGCATATTTCCAACATTTTCTAGATTTTAGTGCTATGTTCCAGTTTCGATTTATTTGGAATGCTGCATATGTTCTATATTCTTGTATTTTCCATTTTGGAATATTACAACTTCAGATCTAACATCTCCCTCTCTTGATAGTCATTAGGGGAATTTTAAGGTCTAAAATGGGCCTCCTAAGGAAATTATAAAATAATAGTGGAAATAATAAAATAAGATTTGATTACATCATCAAATTTTAGAGGAAAAAAGAAAAAACTATTTTTCAACCGTATTTTCAATCCTATTTCCTCGTGTTTACCAAATTTCAAGCGAATATTTGTTGGATGCAAAATTTAATTTCTCATCCAAGGAGTACCCATGTCACATACTTTCGATGGGTCCTACTACATGAAAAATGAGAAATACATAAAAAACGTGATTACAATCACGTTTTTTATGTATTTCTCATTTTTCGTGTAGTAGAGTTCATCGAAAGTATGCAACATGGGTACTCTTTGGATGAGGAATTAAATTTTGCATCCAACGAGTACTCCCACTCGAAATTTGAGTAAAAATTTTGAGAGATAAGTTGAAAATACGAGTTGAAAAAGTAGTTTTATTATTTTATTATTTTTTAATATTTTTACCCTTTTATTTAAAAAATGGTAAATCATCCCCCATGGTTGACATCATCATCTTGAATCCTATTGGTTGTTATAAAGTTTATTTTGGTGGTACGTTTTTCTTAGGAGGCCCATTTTAGACTTCAAAATTCCCCTAATGGCAGAAAACCCAGACAAGAATGGAACTCAAAGGGAGCTCACAAGAAAAAAGTAGAAAAATATGACAATGATGGAGGATCAAACTCAAACCAAATGTATAGATCAAGAGTGATCTCTAGGCAACAAAAGGTAGTGAATGAATGGAAAAAACCTTCTATTTATAACAAAATATTGAGTTAGTCTAGATATTGGTGCATAATTAAAATATTATTAACCAAATCTAGATCCAACTTTTATGGAATATTTTATTATTTTTGTTGGAGGGAAAAGGAATTTGAATTTGGTCAAATCCATTTATTTAGAAATAATAAATAAATAAATGATTTATTTATTATTTTAAGGATGTGGTTAAGGAATAATTAAATAAATAATGATTTATTCAATTATTTATAAATGATTTAGTCAAATTTAACAAGGAATATTATTAAATAATGATTTAAATAATTATTCCTAGAAAATAATAAGATAAATAATGATTTATCTAATTAATTTTCCTGTTTTGGGTTAAATATGACCAGGAATATTAATTAAACAGTGGTTTAGTTAATTATTCCTAGAGAAAAATCAAAGAAATAAGGATTTATTTAATTATTCTTCACGGGGCTTCCTATTTAGACCATAAATAACTAAATAAACTATGGGCTATTAAATTTTTTGTCATCGTGAAAGAAATTTTACTATGGTAAAATTGGTCTTACATGGTGTACTTTAGTCCATCTAATAGTAACAGGTTAGATGAACAAAAATTAGTGTAAAAAGGTCCATCAAATTCAAGAAAGATCCTACCTCGAGATACAAAGAGAAGGAATGATAGAACATTATCTCACATTGAATGCTACAATTTTCATAAGAAGGTTCATTATTCTTGAGATTTTCTTGAGAAGAAGAATGGCCCACACTACAACACTAGAACCAGAAAAAACATGTTTGATGATCGAAGGAATGATGGAGATGGAAGAGATGAAAGAAGAAGAAGAGATGCTACAAGTGACCAAGAAGAAGATCGTCATCCTCAAAATAAGTCAAGATGCTCCAGGTATGAAAGTAATTTTGGCAAACACTCTGAATATATTCTTATTTCCACCCTTACTAGTTCCTCTCCTCCGTATTCATGGGATAGTTGGTTGGTTGATGTTATGAGACCAACTCCAAAAATAGAAGAAAATAGAGATCAACGACTTAGAAATCAGCCACTTCGAGGGGGAAACCTCCAATAAATTACATAAATGAATAATTATTGGATGATACAAATGAACAAAACCTCCTTCTATATATAGGATTCCATAGGGTCACAAGATAATCCTAGCCGACCTACCAACAATAATGTAAGGGCACAATAATAACAATATTGGGCTTACAGGGGTACACCAATAACATAAGGGGGTTACATTAACAACAATAAGGGACTACACTAGTAATAAAGGCACCTAACATGCCCCTCTCCTTCAAAAAAGTGTTGTCCTCAATGCTTGAGTAGCTCTGGATGCTTCTGTATAAAATTCTCATCCTCTCATGTAGAATCTTTAGTGGGTAAGTTCTTCCACTTGATGAGATACTCTGAAATTGATTCATTTCGTAGCTATTGAGTTCTTGTTTCTGTGACTGCTTCAAGTTCCAATATGATTTTTCCTTCCTCATCAAGTTCTGGAAATATTGTTTGGATTGGAATTTTTTCACCTATAACCTTCTTTAAGCATGAAACATGGAAAACTGGATGCACTCGTGAAGAAGTAGGAAGCTTCAATTTGTATGTCATAGTACCAATCTTTTGCAACACCTTGTAAGGACCATAGCACTTTGGCAATAACTTATTATCCTTTTTAGCTTGCTTAAGCGAAATTTGTTTGTATCGTTGTAGCCTTAAAAATACCCAATTTCCTACATAAAAAATTCTCTTGCTGCGATGTTGATATACCTATTATTTCACTCGATTTTGTGCCAAATTTAGGTTATCATTTAAGAGTTGGATAACTTCTTGTTGATGCTCTATGTGATCTTCCACTCCTTTAACCTTATAATTTTCTCTTAAATATGATATGATGGACGGTGGATGATATCCATAAAGTGCCATAACAACATGGTCGTTGTGATGGAAGGAAGTGTTATACCACCATTCAGCAAGAGGTAACCACTTGACCCATTGTGTTTTCTTATCAGATACAAAACAACGAAGATATAATTTCAAACATTTATTCACTATCTCAGTTTGACCATCGGATTAAGGATGATAAGATGAGCTATGAGCTAGTTGAGTACCCAAACAAGAAAATAATTCCGTCCAGAAATTTCTAGTAAAAATGGGATCCATGTCACTTACAATAATCTTTGGGTTTCCATGTAGCTTTTGAATTGTTTCCATAAATGCAGTATCAACTATACTTGCTTTAAATGGATGAGATAATGCACAAAATTTTGCATACTTGGTAATTCTATCAACTACCACCATGATGACACTCTTTCCTTCTGACTTAGGTAAACCTGTGATAAAATCCATTGAAATCTCCTCCCAACGTTGACTTGGAATGGATAAAGGTTGTAGATGACCTGACATCTTAATTGTCTGAACTTTATTTTGCTTGAAAAAAAAAACATTTAGCCACAATTTTGAATATCAGATTTAAGGCCATCCCAAAAAAATTCTTTCTTCACCCTGTGGTAATTTTTTAAGCATCCCGAGTGTCCTCCTAAAGGATAAGTGTGCAACTCCAAAAGAATGTTTTGATTTAGTTGGGAATTCTTACAAATATATAAGTGATCTTTGTACCATAAGGAATCATTTTTCCAACTAAATGTATTAGATTTACTAGGATCTTGAGCAATTTTTGAATGAGTGTCCACACTTCTTCTTCCTTCCTCCATTCATCCCTTACTTTGGTTATCCAATATGGTTTGATAATAGAAATGGCACAAAGAAATGCTTCCACCTCCTTATCCTTTCTTGAGAGTGAATTTGCAACAACATTTAACTTGCCTTTTTCGTAGATGATTTCAAATTCATAAACCAACATTATTGTGACCCATTTTTGCCGCTCTTTTGAAGATAGTCTTTGTTCCAAAAAGTGTCTAAGGCTATCATCATCATTTTTTACCTTGAAATGTCTTCCCATTAGGTAAGGTTGTCACTTCTGTAGTGCATGTAGTTTTGCAAACATTTCCTTCTCATAAATATATTTCTGTAAATACTTTACTTTGATAGGACGACTTTAAAAATAAATGGGTCTTCCTTCTTGTATTAAAACAACAACAATTCCATTTCTTGAGGCATCACATTCCACAGTAAAGGTTTTTCTGAAGTCTGACGTAGCTAAGAATGGTGCTAGGCACATTTCCTCTTTAAGATGTTCAAAGGCCTTAGTTTCTTCAGGAGTCCATGAAAATTCATATTTCTTCAATAATGTTGTTAGCGGTGCTGCTATTCTCCCATAATTCTTAGCAAACTTGCGATAATACCCTATTGACCCCAGAAATTCTCACAACTGCTTTATGGTTGTGCGGACTTTCCATTCCTTAATGGCTTTAATTTTTTTAGGGTCTACCTTAACACCCTCGTGAGATAAAGTATGACCCAGATATTCCACCTCTTGTACTCCAAAGAAACATTTGGATGTTTTTGCATATAATTGTTTCTCCTCCAACAATTTGAGCACCCTGCCAACATGTTGAACATGATCCTTCCAAGACCTGCTGTAGATTAGTATATCATCAAAAAACTACCAAAATTTTCTAAGGAAGGGTTTGAAAATGCAATTCATCAACCCTTGAAATGTGGAAGGTGAATTGGTAAGGCCAAAAGGCATGAAAAAAATTCATAACGACCCTCATGAGTTTGAAATGTTTTTTCCAGAATATCTTCAGTATTCATTCTAATTTGATGATATCTTGAATGAATATCCAACTTGGTAAAATAAATTTCTCCATGTAATTCATCCAATAATTCATTAATCACAGGAATGGGAAAGTTTTTTTTAATAGTGAGCTTACTGAGCTCCCTATAATCTGGACACATGTGCCATGATCCATAATTCTTGTGCACTAATACTACTAGAGCAGAGAAAGAACTTTGACTAGGTTTAATTATACCCGCCTCTAACATTTCTGCAATCATACGTTCAATTTCGCTCTTTTGGACATAAGGATATCTGTAAGGCCTGATTTTTGGAGGGACACTTCCTGGAATCAAATGAATAGCATTATAATGATCACGAATAGGTGGGAGTCCTTTGACAGTTTCAAACACCTTGGAATGATTTTCCAAGACATTTTGGAGATATGGAGAAATAAATATTTTTGATGGAACTTCTAGTGAGCATAATTGTGAAATTACGCCTCGTTGTTATTTCTTCAGAAGTTTTGTCATGAAATTATAGCTTATTATCTTTCTCGGCTTCCTTGCAATACCCCGTAATTTTAATTCCTTTCCTTTCGAAAAAAAATTCAAGAAACGTTCTTCAAAATTAAAAGCTACCATCCCCAAAGATTGTAACCATTGTACTCCTAGTACAACATAAACACCTCCCATTGGAATAGAAATAATTGGACTATTCAATACATATTACCCCATGGTTAGCTTGATATTATGGATTTTATCTGAGCAATTTATAGTTCCTCTATTTGCAACCATCACTTGACATTCCGGTGTTGGGTATAGGAAACAATTCAATTCCTTGGCTACCTTACAGTGAATAAAATTATGGGTACTACTCGAATCAATAAACACTATTACCTTGTTATTCTTCATATGTCCTTCTATCTTGAGAGTTTGAGGAGTGGTAATTCCTGCCAATGCATTACACGATATGGTTGGACTCATTTATTCTTCTTCTAGGGTTGGTTCTTGCTGTGTATCCTCTTATTTTGAAGCTTCTTGTTCATTTTCTTCCTCCTCTTCACAATCTATGTAAAATAATTTCTTCTCACCACACTTATGACATTTAGTGCATTTTCTATCACAACTATAGGAAAGCACTTTTGATATTTTTTCCTCCAATTGTTGTGGTGTCATCCTTGTAGTTTATGGAAGTCTAGTAGTAGCAACACGTCCATATTTATAGATGTGAGTGGTAGGCTTCCTTGTCACCATACTTTTACATTCAATTTTTCTTGCCAACTTGAATGCCTTCTCCAATGAATTAGGTTCCCAAACACAAACCTCATGTTAGATGTTATCCTTTAAAGTCCCTACAAAGAAATCAATATTGTGTTCCTCTGGAATATCAGTTACCCTTATATTCAATTTTTTGAAGTCCTCAAAGTGCTCCACCATTGAACACTTTTGTTTGAAATTTACCAATTCGCTAAAGAAGGTGTTTCTCTTTGTATCCTCATAATGCGCTATCATTTCCTCCGTAAAAATTGACCAAGTGACATTTTTTGTACGGGAACAAAGCCATCGATACCATAAAAATGTATTTTGTTCTAAATGTAAATTTGCAATGCCTACCTTTTGTGTGTTTTGAACATTATTGGTATCAAAATATTGCTCCATATGTAGTATCCATGTTATGGGATCCTTGCCATCAAACTTCCTCATATCCATGCTTGGAATATGGTGCTTATTCCATCCAACATTAGAGTTTATGAAATCATGATTAACATTTATTTTGTTCTCATCATGAGTTTCCTCTACTATCTTTTGGCCATTAGGAAACATTTTTTGTATCAACTTTGTCAAACCTTCCATGTCTGCTTTTAGATCATTCTTCATGTTTTCCATGGTTTCTTTCATTTTTTCATCGATATTAGCTTCCATGTCATCCATATTATCTTCCATGCTAACTTCCATGCCATCCATCTTAGCTTCCATGCCTTTCTTCAAACCATCCATCTTAGCTTTCACACTTTTCTTCAAAACTTCCATTTCATTTTATTTTTTATCTTTGCGAGAGAGAAATTTGGTGCACTTGCTCTTGTAATTTTGATATGTCATGTTGCATTTCTTCGTCTTCATGAGTCATATTAGAGCCTTCTGAAGGCTTAATTGGTGTTGAATTATTTTTAAGGGGAATTTTAGAACCCAATACTGATATCTATTCTACAATATGCCCTTGGAATCAATTCAAACTGATTTTTCAAACAAGACTTATGCAATTTGAAAAAAACACACAACGTTTTCTTGCTTTTGAGGTGCTCGATATTGAAACTAAAGTATATATGTGATTTCAGATATTCAATATCTGAAATTTTCTCTTTTCGTATCCCTCTGAATCTTCTTTATAATGCCATAGGTATAACCTAATTTGGATTCTTCAAGACCAAGTTATGCCCAATATTTTAAAATGAACTATTTATGGACTGGTTCAGTAGAGAGAAATTTTTCGACGTTCCACATGGCACTGTTTCCTCCTTTGGCTTTGAAATTGATTGATAGGAAACTATAGTCTATGTGATTGTGTCCACTTTTTACATAATTCCAATCCAACACTTAGAGAGAGAGTTATGATGATTTTACCACGGTCACCTCTTTGAGATAAATTTCGAGAGCCTAAAGAAACACTAACTTCCACAGATCTTATCTCCAAAATTGTTGCAAACAAAGATATGAAATGTTTATAGGAAATTCCTTAGGATTTTAGCTTCGCTCTGTAAAACGTTAAACTTCTGAACTTTTGTATAAAAAACGTTATAGCACAAATTCCACGATGACATGTTTTAGGTGAAATTCGGGAGCCTAAAAACAAATCTAGTTTCCACAAATCATATCTCCAAAAATATTGGGAACAAAGATCTAAAATATTTACATGACATTCCTAAGGATTGCGGCTTGGCTCTGTAAGAATTTTAGCTTCTTAACCTTCGTAGAAAAAAATTTATAGCGAAAATTCCACGATGAATTGTTTGGAGCAGCAAATCCCTAGAATCCAAAGCTCTGATACCAAATGTTATGAAACCAACTTCAAAAATAGAATAAAATAGAGATTAGAGACTTATAAATCAGCCAATTCGAGGGGGAAACCTTCAATAAATTACATAAATGAATAATTCTTGGATGATACAAATGACCAAAACCTCCTTTTAGATATAGGAGTTCATGGGGTCACAATATAATCCTAGCTAACCTAACAACAATAATGTAAGGGCACAATAATAACAATATTGGGGTTACAGGGGTACAAAAATAACAATAAGGGGGTTACACTAAGAACAATAAGGGACTACACTAATAATATGGGGTCCTAACAGTTGATAGTGGGGCCAGTCATCATGTCTCTGGATATAAAAAATTTCTCTCTAGTTTGGTAGAGAGGGAGCAAATTTGAAAATTATTCTTGGAGACAACTCCACTCATCTCATGAAAGGATTTGGATCTATCAAATTTAATTTAGATTCTTTCCAATATGTTGTGCTCCATGATATGATGTATGTGCTGAGATTGAAGAAGAATTTGGTATCAATATCTGCTTTGGAAGACAAAGGGGTGAGGGTTGTTGAAGTTTGCAACAAGAAACAATGAAATTGGCATTCAGAAGCAACATCCTTGATCCTAGTGAAAATTAATCACCTACACTAGGTGGGGCCCACACATGCTATTTTTAGGTGGATTTTTATTTATAGATGCATGAGAAAATTCTATTTATAGATGAGGTCTATTTATAGATGTATGTGCAAGTTCTATTTATAGATTGCATCTCTATTTATAGATGCATGTTGACTATTATTATCTCTTAATATTAGTTGGACATTAAACAATAATCTATTCTTATTTAGCACTTGGAAATAGTTAATTGAAGTGGAAAATCAGTTAGTTAAGTGAATTTCGAGTTAAGAGGTTGGTTGGTGGGACATGCAGGTTGAATTGAGTTGTAACAGAGTGATTCTAGTTGTAATAGAGTTGGAAGTGTAGTGGTGCATCAGTTAATGAAGTTGTAAATTAATTTAACTTAGTTAAGTGAGTTAAATTCGGTTGTGCTAGTTGTAACTAAAGAAACACTAGTGAGAGCTCAAGACATTTGATATGTCATTTGATGGCCAAAATCTCTCAAAAGTAACCAGCGCAACCATGCCTCTAGCTACTGCATCTAATCACTTCAGTGCAAGGTGGGAAACAATGATATACTAATGGGCATATAAAATTCATTGTCTTTGCCATACTCTCCCAAGAGTATCCAGCATAGCCATGCCTCCTGTTGTTGCATCACCTCAGTACTCTACAAGGCATGGAACATACCAATCTGAAATTTCAGGTGGTAACCATCTTCACCCAAGAGAATCCAGTGCATCCATGCTTCCTGCTACCTTGTGTCATGGATATGAAAGTCTCTTTTTAGCTACTTTCTCATCATCTCCATCCATCCATCCAATTTTGGGTGATAAATCATATCATAAACCATCTTGTATCCACCCAATGGAGAAGCTTCGGCCAAAAACTAATCATACAATAACTATCCCCATCACTATTTATGGCCTTGGGAAGACCATGAAGCATGAAGACATCCCGGAAAGATAATTTGGTCATGGGTGAAGAGATGTACTGTGTGAAAATGTTGAATCAATGTGCATACCTCAACAATGGTTCAATGTCGACAATACCATCCTCCACAATCTTATGACAATATTTGCACTCCATGATATACCGAAGTGCATCCTCCTTGAAGTCTCTCCATGATAACCTCTCACTGATGGATCAATAGAACCTATGGGGTTCTGAATATGCTGCATGCAAAAACTTCTCTTTGAGCTGTGAGGTGCTCATCAAGAAGGCTCTGTCATGATTATGGAATATGTTATCCATTACATGATATCTACCATCTACCATCTACCCATCCAATGCTTCATAAGTGAAGAGATCATCGAAATGCTCAAATAATAACCGGGCCTTATGAAAATGTTGTTTATCTCCATGATAGTGCATCTGTTATCTCATGGCCCTCTCCATATAAAATAATGAACTCATAGTCTTGCATTGTATTGATCCACCATTTTTGCCTCTTCTACAGTTGTTGCTCCTCCTCAAAAATATGTTGAAGACTATGGTGGTTAGTCTTCACCCAAAATATACTGCCAATAAAAAAATGACAGAATTTGACCAATGCATACATAATGGTCAATATCCCTTTGTGGTAAATAGAATGCGACATCTCATGCAGCAGAAACTTCCAGTTCTCGAAAGTTTTTGTATAGCTTCTCTGCATTAGGAATGTGCTAAAACCATCCTCAGAAACTCCACACTCCAACACAAAGTGTTGTGTGTAGCTTGACAATGTCAAACTAGGATATCTATACATCTTCTCCTTTTCCAGTCAAGGGTCTTCTGTGCAGTGATGGCCTGCTTCTCCAAATTAGTAATGTGCTCTAACCCTTGGTCATGAAATTTCCCTGATGGGATGACCCCACAAATCTCCATCTGGTGTGTTGAAATAACGTAGGGTGGAGATGTTTACCTACCTTGGATCAGCTGATGTGTGGGAACATCTTGCAAAGTTACAAGAGTTCCTCCAATCGGTGTAACTACTTCTCCAACTACTAGTGATGGTGATGGTTGTTGCTCCATGAAAGAGGTACATTTTACCCTCATAATTAGCTTGATTTATTACTAACTTTCATGTGTTTACCTCACTTTGGGAATAAATATGGAAATAATTAATTATAAACAAAGGGTAAAACTAATTATTAGAAAATTATATAATTATGGGCAAAGAGGCTAACTTTCGTTGTTTTTATGTGAAAGAAATCTAAATCAATTAACCATTGTTCAAATGATTGAACAACAACGACCAAGAAAAGGAAAATTATCCCATTATGTTCATACAAACTTGATGGAAATGTACCTTCATCATGATGTGAACTGAATGCAAAGTTTTGAGCATGAGCAGATGAACCTTTCAGCTTCAAGAGTCTCCCTTCTTCTATTCCCTCCATGAAAAGTGAGTGATCTGATGCTTTTCTGACCTCTGCCTTGCCATCAAACAAGTGAATGGAGTGTCCTTGCTGGCGGATTTGGACCAAGGACAACAAGTTTCTCCTCAACTCAGGGAGGTATAGAACCTCATGTAGAATATGATCTGGAAGACCAAGCAACTTAAGCCTGACTGTGCCAAGCCCTGATGGCTTGAGTTTGGATTTATCTGCGAAATATACTGCTCCATCAACTTTGTCAGTGAATTCTTCAAAAAAATCTTTTCTAAATGTCATGTGACATGTTGCTCCCGAATCTAGCAACCAATCATCTCTCCATGAAGTAAATGAAACATCAAATAGGTTTTCAGTTACTCCATTGTTACAATGTGCTAGAACAGAATGAGCTGATTCAGCTGGTTTACCTTTGTCTTTGTCATTAGTTTTACCTCTGTCTTGATTTGTTTGCTGCTGAGCTTTAGATTGTCTGCCCCCCTTTTCTCTGAAGTTTCTTCTTTGTCTTCTGCCTTCTCTTCCTCTGGATGAACCTGAAGCATGTCTCTTTTCTCTCTGTGCCAAGTAGGCAGCCTCTTTAGAAGATGAAGGGACTGTCATCTTCTTTTGAAGGAGAAAAAAACTTTGCTGGAGAATCTCTTTTGAAGGAGAGAAAACAAAAAAAATCTTTGCTGGAAAATATAATCAGTTTAAAAGGACAGAAACATTGCTAAAAGTATGAAGACCGAATTTAAAAAGACACAAACTCTTTGCTAAAAATACTGATTCTGCACCAAAAAATAATTTTTTTTTTTGTGTTTGAAGAAGAATTGTATTTAAAGTATGGTTGGGGGGGTATATGACTGGGGAAGCGGTATGGAATATAATGAGGGGCGGTATCGAATGTATGAATGGGGCGTAATGAATATGGGAAATGTTATTGACTATTAAAAAATGGAATAGCATATGACAGCGTTGTTGAATGTATGAATGGGGCGTAATGAATGTATGAATGGTATATATGACAGCGGTATATATGTAATAAAATAAGACAGCGTATATAAGCGGTATTATAGACAGGCTTGAGGAGGGGCGGTGTTAAACATATGGCAGCGTATATAACACATGACAGCATAACATAACAGCGTTGCATATAACATAACAGCGTTGTATATGAGTGGTATTGACAGTATATATGAGCGGTATTGACATTCAAGATAGTTTGGACAGAGGCATATTCGAGGCAATGTGCGTGCGTATTAAAATAGAAGGAGCGGTGTTAAAAGTGGTGGACAGACATCGTTTTTATATAGAGAGCATGTTACATATATATCGACGGCGCATTAAGGATAGAGGGCGGTATGACAGTGTTGATATATAGTCGATGCAATATACAGGCAACGAAGGATATACAGGCGATATGGAAGGACATTGTCATCGTGGTAGCTATTGTATACAAATGGTGGGGCGGTGTTATCATATGCAGGCGGGTGACAGGGTGGAATATGTGATAGCGCTGGAGGAGGGTGGTATTAAAAGTTGGGAGTGCGGTTATATATGCAGTGGTTTAAATGGTGGTCGAGAGCTCGCAGGTGGACCAGCTTTGTGTTGTGAATAGCGTGAGATGGGAAATGGGAAGCCGTGGGGAGCGCTCATAGAGCTGAGAGGGGAGGGCTATGTGGAGTGCGAGCAAAGAGATGGGTAGGTCGAGCAGGGAGTGGGGGAGAAAGAGGGAAGGCGCTGGGAGATAAGGCGGAGCTGGCGCTGTGTTATTTGAATATGCCATGGTGTAGCGTATTACAAAGCGCATGGAGCACCTTGGGGAGTGTTAGCGCAGGTCGATGAGGGAGGGCGACGGAGAAGGGGAATGCAGGGATTGATGTGGGAATGCAGGGAGAGATAGAAGTGAGGGGGCGAAGGAGAAGGGGAGGCGTTGGGTAGGTGAGAAATTGTAGGGAGAGAGTGAGGGAATTACAAATAAACTAAAATGGCAGTGTGCAGGTGCTGAGTTGCAGGAACTGCAAAAATTGCAGGGGCTGCAAAACACTCAGATATTGTAAGAGCTGAACCTGCAGAAGTCAAAGACTGTAGAATGCAGAAATAGAAAAAAAATGCAGAATTTCAGTCTAGCAATAAAGAGCAGCAAAAAACTATTAATAAAAATTGACTGAGCAAAGGAGAGGGAGTTACACCACAGGCAGAAATGCCAATAGTGGAGTTGGCTCTGATACCATGTCAAACCAGGAGGTAACTCCTCAAAATCAGAATGTGTATTAGCTGAAGGATGCACATGGATTTATACATGGAGGTGAGGCTATTGGGATTCATCTCCCAATGACTCTTGGCCTTCCTTATTTCCTAATATTAATTAATATACAATATTAAATATGCACACCCATCCATAGGATTAGGTGTCAACACAAACCAGCGACGAATGAGGAGGATCTCGCCTATTCTATAATGCAAATTGTTAGACAACTGCGAAATCCTCAAGATCTCGTGATCCCGAGGATTCATTGTTATCCGTTCTATTTTTCTGTAGGATATAAAAGATCAATAGATGGAATAAAAAGAGATTTTTTGATCCTTATGTTGTAATTGTATTTTATTTACATTCCTTTAGAACATAATATTTCGCGCTCAGTGATGTTGTATCTTGATTGTTAAACTCAATGAAAGAGATAGTGTTTTTTCTAAAATTGTGTTATGGGGATCATCTGGAAGAGACTTCTAGAGGCTCAGGGCTCAGTTAGTAGGAGCTATACTGTTGTCTTGTGTTATATTCTTATTTTCTTGTTTTTCAATTAATCATTCTTGTATTTTATAGAGTTGTAATTGATTTAAATTTCATTAGCACTGAGTGGTTTGCATTCTATTGATTCAAAGTGTTGTGAAACCAGCTCCAAAAAGAGAAGAAAAGAGATATCAATGCCTTAGAAATAAGCCACTTCGAGGGGGAAACCTCCAATACATTACATGAATGAACAATTCTTGGATGATACAATTTACAAAACCTCCTTCTACATAGGAGTCCATAGGGCCACAATGTAATCCTAGCCGACCTAACAATAATAATTTAAGGGCACAATAATAATAAAATGGGGGTTACAAGGGTACAATAATAACAATAAGTGGGTTACACTAACAACAATAAGGGACTATACTAGTAATATAGGGACCTAACATGCCCCTCTCCTTCAAAAAAGTGTTGTCCTCAACACTTGAGTAGCTCCGGGTGCTTCCGTATAAAATTCTCATCCTCCCATGTAGAATCTTCAGTGGGTAAGTTCTTCCACTTGATGAGATACTCTGAAATTGATCGATTCCGTAGTTGTCGAGTTCTCGTTTCCATGACCGCTTCTGGTTCCAATATGATTTTTCCTTCCTCATCAAGTTCTGGCAATATTGTTTGAACTGGAAGATTTTCACCTATAACCTTCTTTAAGCATGAAACATGGAAAACTGGATGTACTCGCGAAGAAGCAGGAAGCTTCAATTTGTATGCCATAGTACCAATCTTTTGCAACACCTTGTAAGGACCATAGTACTTTGGTGATAATTTATTATCCTTCTTAGCTTGCTTGAGGGACATTTGTTTGTATGGTCGTAGCCGTAAAAATACCCAATCTCCTACATCAAAACTTCTCTCGCTGCGATGTTGATCTGCCTGTTGTTTCATTCGATTTTGTGCCAAATTCAGGTTATCCTTTAAGAGTTGGAGAACTTCTTGCTGATGCTCGATGTGATCTTCCACTGCTTGAACCTTCGAATTTTATCTTAAAGATGATGTGATGGATGGTGGATGATATCCATAAAGTGCCATAAATGGGGTCATTTTTGCTGCAGTATGGAAGGAAGTGTTATACCACCATTCAGCGAGAGGTAACCACTTGACCCATTGTGTTTGTTTATCAGATACAAAACAACGAAGATATCCTTCCAAACATCTATTTACTATCTCAGTTTGACCATCAGATTGAGGATGATAAGATGAGCTATGAGCTAATTGAGTACCCAAACAAGAAAATAACTCCGTCCAAAAATTTCCAGTAAAAATGGGATCTTCGTCGCTCACAATAACCCTTGGGCTTCCATGTAGCTTTTGAATTCTGTCCATAAATGTAGTAGCAACTGTACTTGCTTTAAATAGATGAGATAATGCACAAAAGTGTGCATACTTGGTAAGTCTATCAACTACCACCATGATGACACTCTTTCCTTCGGACTTAGGTAAACCTGTGATAAAATCCATTGAAATCTCCTCCCAACGTTGACTTGGAATGGATAAAGGTTGTAGAAGTCCCGGGGTCTTAATTGTCTCGACTTTATTCTGCTGGAAAACCAAACATTCCATCACAAACTTTTGAATATCAGATTTAAGGCCATCCCAAAAAAATTCTTTCTTCACCCTGTGGTAAGTTTTTAAAAATCCTGAGTGTCCTCCTAAAGGAGAAGCGTGCAATTCCAGAAGAATCTTTTGTTTTAGTTGGGAATTCTTACAAAGATATAAGCGATCTTTGTACCATAAGGAATCATTTTTCCAACTAAATGTATCAGATGTACTAGGATCTTGCTGCAACTTTTGAATGAGCGTCCATACATCTTTTTCCTTCTTCCATTCATCTCTTGCTTCGGTTATCCAATCTGGTTGGATAATAGAAATGGCACAAAGCAATGCTTCCACCTCTTCATTCTTTCTTGAGAGTGCATCCGCAACAACATTAAGCTTTCATTTTTTGTAGATTATTTCAAAGTCATAACCCAACATCTTTGTGACCCATTTTTGCTGTTCTTCTGACGATAGTCTTTGTTCCAAAAAGTGTTTAAGACTATCATGATCAGTTTTTACCTTGAAGTGTCTTCCCATTAGGTAATTTCGCCATTTCTTTAGTGCATGTAGTATTGCTAACATTTCCTTCTCATAAATAGGTTTCTGTAAATACTTTCCTTTGATTGGACGAATTTCAAAAGAAATGGGTCTTCCTTCTTGCATTAAAACAACACCAATTCCATTTCTCGAGGCATCACATTCCACAATAAAGGTTTTTGTGAAGTCTGGCGTAGCTAAGACCGGTGCTAGGCACATTGCCTCTTTAAGATGTTCAAAGGCCTTAGTTGCTTCAGGAGTCCATGAAAATGCATCTTTCTTCAATAATGTTGTTAGAGGTACTGCTATTCTCCCATAATTCTTAACAAACTTGCGATAATACCCTGTTAACCCGAGAAATCCTCGCAACTTCTTTATGGTTGTGGGGACTTTCCATTCCTTAATGGCTTCAATTTTGTTAGGGTCTACTTTAACACCCTCGTGAGATACAATATGACCCAGATATTCCACCTCTTGTACTCCAAAGAAACATTTGGACTTTTTTGCATATAATTGTTTCTCCTGCAATAGTTTGAGCACCCTGTCAACATGTTCAACATGATCCTTCCAAGACCTGTTGTAGATTAGCATATCATCAAAAAATACTAGCACAAATTTTCTAAGGAAGGGTTTGAAAATGGAATTCATCAACCCTTGAAATGTAGAAGGTGTATTGGTAAGGCCAAAAGGCATGACCAAAAATTCATAATGACCCTCATGAGTTTGAAATGTTGTTTTTGGAATATCTTCAGTCTTCATTCTAATTTGATGATATCCTGAACGAAGATCCAACTTGGTAAAATAAATTTCTCCATGTAATTCATACAATAATTCATCAATCACAGGAATGGGAAATTTGTCTTTAATGGTGAGCTTATTGAGCTCCCTATAATCCGGACACATTCGCCATGATCCATCCTTCTTGTGTACCAATACTACAGGAGCAGAGAAAGAACTTTGACTAGGTTGAATTATACCCGCCTCTAACATTTCTGCAATCATACGTTCAATTTCGCTCTTTTGGAAGTAAGGATATCTATAAGGCTCGATGTTTGGAGGAACACTTCCTGGAATCAAATGAATAGCATGATCATGATCACGAATAGGTGGGAGTCCTTTGGGAGTTTCAAACACCTTGGAATGATTGTCCAAGACTTGTTGGAGATCTGCAGAAATAGATGATTTTGATGTTGGAACTTATAGTGAGCATAATTGTGCAATTACGCTTCGTTTTTCTTTCTTTAGAAGCTTTGTCATTACATTAGAGCTTATTATCTTTCCCGGCTTCCCTGCAATATCTCGTAATTCAACTTCCTTTCCTTCTGAAAAAAAATTCAAGAAAATTTCTTGTAAATTAAAAGCTACTGTCCCCAAAGATTGTAACGATTGTACTCCTAGTACAACATCAACACCTCCCATAGGAATGGAAAGCATTGGAGTAGTCAATACATATTCCCCCATGGTTAGCTTGATATTATGGCATTTTCCAGAGAAATTTATAGTTCCTCCATTTGCAACCATCACTTGACATTCTGGTGCTTGGTATAGGAAACAATTCAATTCCTTGGCTACCTTACAATGAATAAAATTATGGGTGCTACCTGAATCAATCAACACTATTACCTTTTTCTTCTTGATATGTCCTTCTATCTTGAGAGTTTGAGGAGTGGTAATTCCTACCAATGCATTACACGATATGGTCGGACTCATTTCTTCCTCTTCTAGGGCTGGTTCCTTGTGTATATCCTCTTCTTGTTCATTTTCTTCTTCCTCTTCACAATCTATGTAAAATAATTTCTTCTTAGCACACTTATGACCTTTAGTGTATTTTCTATCACAACCGTAGCAAAGCCCTTTTGCTCTTTTTTCTTCCAATTGTTGTGGTGTCAACCTTGTAGGTTGTGGAAATCTAGGCGTAGCAACACTTCCTTCTTTATAGAATTGAGTGGTAGGCTTCCTTGTCGCCATAATTTTACATTCAACTTTTCTTGCCAACCTGAATGCCTTCTCCAATGAATCAGGTTCCAAAATGAGAACTTCATGTTGGATGTTATCCTTTAAAGTGCCTATGAAGAGATCAATCCTGTGTTCCTCTGGAATATTAGTTACCCTTATATTCAATTTCCGGAAGTCCTAAATGTGTTACCCCACTAAACCCTTTTGTTTGAGATTTATCAATTGGCTAAAGAAGGTGTTGCTCTTTGTATCCTCATAATGTGCTATCATTTCCTCCGTAAAAATTGACCAAGTGAGAATTTTTTTACGGGAGCAAAGCCATCGATACCATACAAATGTATTTTGTTCTAAATGTAAAGTTGCAATGCGTACCTTTTGTGTGTTTTGCACATTATGGAGATCAAAACATTGCTCCATCTGTAGTATCCATGTTACAGGATCCTTTCCATCAAACTTCCTCATATCCATTTTTGGAATATGGTGGTTCTTCCCGCCAACATTAGAGTTTATGAAATCACGATTAACATTTATTTTGTTCTCATCATGAGGTTCTTCTACTATCTTTTCACCATTAGGAAATGTTTCTTGTATCAACTTTGTCAAACCTTCCATGTCTGCTTTTAGAAAATTCTTCATGTTTTCCATTTTCTCATCGATCTTAGCTTCCATGTCATCCATCTTAGATTCCATGCCAGCCTCCATGCCATCCATCTTAGCTTCCATGCCTTTCTTCAAACCATCCATCTTAGTTTCCACGCCCTTCTTCAAAACTTCCATTTCATTTTTTGTTGTTCTTTGCGAGAGCGAAATTTGTTGCACTTGCTCTTGTAATTTTGATAGATCATGTTGCAATTCTTCATCTTCATGAGTCATGGTAGAGCCTTCTGAAGGCTTAATGGGTGTTGAATTATTTTTAGGTGCCATTTTATAATCCAATATTGATACCTATTCTACAATATTCCCTTGGAATCAATTCAACTTGATTCTTCAAACAAGACTTATGCAATTCGGAAAAAAATACACACCTTTTACTTGCTTTGAGGAGCTCGATATTGAAATTGTATTATCTCTATGATTGCAGCTCTTCAATATCTGAAATTCAGCATTGAAGTAGCCCTCTGAATTCTCTTTTGAATGCCACAGGTCTGACCTGATTTGGATTCTCCAAGACAAAGTTGTGTCCAATCTCCCACAATGACCTAATTATGGACTGGTTCAGTAGAGCAACCAGATTTAGCTTGCCACATGTCAAGCTGGCCATTCGCCTAAAATTGATACCAAGAAACTACAACTCATTTAATTGCGACCAATTTTTACGACACTCCAATCCGATGCTCTCGAGAGAGAGTTATTGAAATTTTCCCACAATCACCTCTTTGAGATGAAATTCGAGAGCCTGAAAAAGCACTACCTTCCACAGATCATATCTCCAAAAATATTGTGAACCAAGCTCTGAAATTTTTTGACGAGTTTCCTTAGGATTTTAGCTTCGCACCATAAAAATTGTAGATTCTTAACCTCAGTATAAAAAACATTATAGTACAAATGCCACGATGACCTGTTTAGGAGCCTGAAAAAAGACCTAACTTCCACAGATCATATCTCCGAAAATATTGTGAACCAAGCTCTGAAATTTTTAGAACATCTTCCTCAGGATTTCGGCTTCACACCCTAAAAATTTCAGCTTCTGAAACTTCGTAGAAAAAACGTTATAGCGAAAATGCCACGATGACCTGTTTGGAGCAGCGAAACTCTAGAATCCAAAGCTCTAATACCAAATGTTGTGAAACCAGCTCCAAAAAGAGAAGAAAAGAGATATCAATTCCTTATAAATAAGCCACTTCGAGGGGGAAACCTCCAATACATTACATGAATGAACAATTCTTGGATGATACAATTTACAAAACCTCCTTTCTATATATAGGAGTCCATGGGCCATAATGTAATCCTAGTGGGCCATAATGTAATCCTAGCCGACCTAACAATAATAATTTAAGGGCACAATAATAACAAAATGGGGGTTACAAGGGTACAATAATAACAATAAGGGGTTTACACTAACAATAATAAGGGACTATACTAGTGATATAGGGACCTAACACAAATTCTTAATCACTTTCATTTTCCTCATGAATGTTACTTCTCGCATTTAGTAGAGTTGTTTGAATAATTCAATTGATGTTCATTCTGAGTGATCTTGTTTGATTCATCTGTCAGTATGAATATTAATTCCAAGAGTATGAAAAGAGACCACTTTAGCTGTGCATAACAACATCCCTAACAACAAAGATGGCTGGCAATATCTTCAGATCTGCAGTTAGGTGATCAAGATAAATGCTGCAAAAATCTAGATCTATGCATTAGAAGACATTTATAGTAGAAAAAACAAGATTTACTCCATGCATCCAATATACAAGATAAGAATATGTTGAATGAATTTTGTATTAGGGGCACCTGGGAGGAAAACACGGGAGGGTGTTCCCAGTTCTCCTCAATGGGATGGGTTCTTGTAAGTCCTTAACACTTCAGATCTAAAATTCCTCTCTCTTGACAGTGTAGAAAACCCAGACAAAAATGGTAGCAAAATATGACTATGATGGTGGATCAATAGTCAGACTAAAAGTATAGATCCAAAGTGATATTTAGGCAACAAAAGGTGATAAATGAATGGAAAAACCCTTCTATTTATAACAAAATATTGAGTTAGTCTAGATATTGGTGCATAATTAAAATATTAATAACCAAATCAAGATCCAACTTTTATGGAATATTTTTTTATATTTTTTGGAGGGAAAAGGAATTTGACTTGGGTTAAATCCCTTTATTTGTAAATAATAAATAAATAAATGATTTAATTATCATTTTAAGGATGTGGTTGAGTAATAATCAAATGGATAATTATTTATTTAATTATTTATGGGTGATTTAGTCATATTTAACAAAGAATATTATTTAAATAAGGTTTAAATAACTATTCTTAAGGAAATAATAAGATAAATAATGATTTATCTAATTAATTTCCTTGTTTTGGGTTAAATATAACCAGGAATATTAATCAAACTATTGTTTAAGTAATTATTCCTCGAGGAAAATAAAAAAATTGTAGATTTATTTAATATCTCCTCATGGGGTTTCTTGTTTAGACCATAAACAACTTAATAAAGGTGGTTTACCAAGTTATTTTTATAGTGAAAGAAATTTTACTTAGGGTAAAATTCGTCTTACATGGTGTACTTGGATCCATCTAATGATAATAGGTTATATGACCAAAAAATGGTGTAACAGATTGCCCCTTAGCGTGTGAGCATTAGGAGCTAATAATATGACCGAAGTACGTTGTAAGAATTGAATCACTGGACACCTAAGGGGAAATCAAAGAGAGAGAAGTATAAGGTATATGAAAGTGTTGAAAGGACTAGACCTTGAGGAGGCAAGACATACAGGTGTGACAAGTCTCTTTTGTAAGAGAGTACTTGCTATAGGCGGCGAGGTAGGCATACCTATGCCCACCGAGGCAATAGTACAACAAATAAGGTGTCAGAAAAACCACGGGACTAGCCACTATAATAAATTCTTGCATAAACATGAGCTAGGTAAATAACATGATAATGAATCCCACATATATAGTGTGCCTAGGATAACAGCCAGGACTTGTGCAATAATATTTGAGTACATGAGATACAAAAACAACCCAAATTCCCATGTAAACAGGAAAGGGCTCTGAAATTTTGACTGATACATGCAATAAAGAAGGTTCTACAAGTAGATGAGGCTGACATCATCAAATCTATGGAGCTGCATCGAAGGCTGGAGTGAAGAAGTCATCCAGGTATGTGGGGGGCTACCTGTAGGGCCACCCCCTCATGAGGGTTGAAAAATCTCACACACACCCGGGAATCACCGATCTAATCTGCTGCATCACTGAACCATCGAGTATACGAATCTAAATCATGCTGAAAAGGAGCTGGAGCTGAGAAAAAATCAAGTCAAAGGGCTAGAAGGAGTCCCTTTGCCTGATCTGAGGCACCGAACAAGAGTGGAAGTTGGAACCAAGGTACACTGCCCTCTAGACCTATATTCTGGAATAAATGATCTAATGTCCACAAAAGGAGGTCCTCCATAGGTGAGGCATTACAAGGTCCCCAACTAAGGCACGAGAGAAAATAGTAGAGCGACTGACAAACAGACACCAGGGGTGATGATGAAAAATGGGGGTTACTGAGTAGTGGATGGACGACTTCCCTTGTTAGAGCATAAAGAGCATGGATGAACTGGCAACAAATGACATAATATCATGAGGGATAGGGGACAGTGGGACTGAAGGCCATGATGTGCAACATGAGAGAGGAACCAAGCAATGAAGGATGGAGGACTATGCGGGATACAAAAGGACTCGGGATAGACTCCATGAATGCAATTATGACTCAACTCAAATGCTCTAACAAAGGGTGATTCGATGGTGCTGCCACATAGAAAAGGTCTAATGGGGAACATAAAAACATGAGTACAAGATGGTAACTCACGACAAAATTTGACAGGAGTGTGGACAAGTGTGGAGGAAAATTGGTGCCCCCAGTACGAGTGTTGCAAGTGAAGAAATTCGATTTTGAGGAGGGGTGAAGTGACACTTCTTGGACAAAATGTGTCCTGGTGAAGTGTCAAATCACTAAAAAATAACAGATACCTATTTGAGGGCTTGGTGAGAGCTTTCCAGCGGTACAGATGGTTTTTCAAACTGAGCTACGGTTTGGTCGCAGCAGGCGAGAGAAAAATCAAGGGTTTTCTTTTAACAAGGCATTTTCCCTCCAAATTAACTTGTTTACATGTGGAGCTGTGGTGAATGTAGTGAGGATAGAAGGCCCTAAATCTTGCAGTGATCATAGCAGACAAACTGACCGTTGGAATTGAGATCCGTTAGTTGTAGGTAAGCGGCATAATCCTACTCTTTCATTTCAGTGAACTGAAACTTCAGTTTAGGTACCTAGAGCTCATGAACAGGCCAGGTCGAACTTTTGGGGTCTCTTCTACGACCTGGGTAGCAGGTACTGGGAAGAAAACTACGACCTGTCCTAGGAATTGACTTGAAAAAGTGTGACCTGTCAAAGAAAGGGCGTTTTAGTGTTGTTTTTGGCTGGGATCTGGGATTTTTATGGTTGAGGGGAATAGGTGCCCCAAGCATGTTATGTTCATGCCAAAATGTATTTATAAAAAGGGGAATTTAAACACAATTTAATGATGTGGTGTGCTATTTGTTTTCATTATGGTTATGCAGGTTGAGAAAGGGAATGGAGGATTACCAATCTCTTTTGGTACTGCATATATGAATCAAATGGACTTCAAGTTTCTAGGTTGGCATACATTGTGTCACTATCCCAAAGAGAGGATTTGGAGATAATGAACTGGTGCTCTCCCAGAAAACTCATAGGTTGGTCAACAACAATGTCGAAAGGACTGGGTTGTTTATGTAAGATGAAGGAATGATGAGGGGTACCATCCCTAGAGTGATCTGAAGTGATATGGGACTCTAGAGGTTTTTCTAAATGTGGAAGAATAATGGTACTAGAGTCGACATGGCCATATACACTAGGAGAGTAGTAGAGAATTGCTTCTCCTGGTCTCTCAAATATGGGTGCCCCCTTACCCAAACATTGGGTTTCAATGTAATGGGCACAAGGTGTATGTGTTTTGAATGCATGGGTTCGATGTAAGGGGGGGTAGATAAAGTTAGAGGTGGTGATTTCTTCCATAATGTCGTCATTATGATAGAAGATGGGGTGACTAGTGGAAGAAAGATGACCTAACGCGGCAAAGCTACCTGACTCATCATCATGAGAATAGAGGTTCACATGTGCATCGTCACAAGGGGTGACAGAAGAGTGAGCAGATAAAGGATCTACCGATGTTGAGCCCAGGGTGATCGCTGAAGGGAGGTCAGGCGAAACATCATGGGAAGTCTCTAAGGGGACTTCCACCGAGGGTCTCATGGATGATGATAGGTAGAAAATGGTGGAAAAAAAGCTCCATCATCTCGACATCAGGAGGCGGAATTTCAATGGGAGTATTCATGTCCTCTGGTTTTGTCGAAGAAAAATGCGCAAATAAGGGAGCGGTGGACTCATTGTGCTTGGCCTCGAATTGGCGAACTGTCACTAGAGAGGTGCAGAAGTCCTTGAGGCAAGGACAGAGGTCGGTATAATGGCCATGGAAATCACACAAAGCACAGGGGTGGTTTGTGTGAATATTCTTTGGGTTCCTGGCTATATTCAAGGAAATAACAGAGGTTTCCAGGACCATAGACTCAGGGAACGTGACATTAACCATGGGCTTGAGATGAGGCAACTTCGGACAAGTATGGGTGGCATGACCAAAAACATCACATAAAGCACACTGGATGGTGTGCTTTGGAGGCCGAGGAGGGGCATGGTTTGTCAGAGAAAACTTGTCTTTGGTTGTCTCCTTGTGATCTTTTCCCTTCTTACCCGAATCAGTCACAACAGGAGGTGGTTCCTGTTGAGGTGGCTGAGGCACTAGGGCCGTGGGAGAAGTCATGGGGACCGATTGAACTGGGGTCAAAGCAATATAAGGTTTGGGTTGACCAGGCGATATATCGGCTAGCGGATCAAGGTACGAGACGGGAATCCCAAGGGTTAAGTTAGGGAGAGAGAGGGTGGCCATGACAAGTACTGTGTACACTCTGGGGGGTGGAGCTAGGAACAGTATCTGACCGAAGGGGTAATGGCCAGGCAGGATGGATCCTAAATGGTTAAGGCCTGGAGGAACCATTCCATGAGGGTAAATAAGCTCATGGATACCAGCTGGAGGGTCAGGAGGAGGAGGTCCAGAAGGTCGAATCGAAGGGCTAGGAGTAGGCTACGGAGGGTGAGGAGGTTGTTGAATAGCCGAGGCAGGTTGCTTGAGGGCAGCTTGAGATGATTGCTTCATCCAAACATTTGATGAGTTGGGATCAGATATAGGAGGAGGAAGACCAGAGAATGTACCAAGCAATGAGGAATATTTTTAGACTCCAGGTGAGACACTAATCAAAGGGTCGATGGTTTGCTTATTGGCCACCGAAGAGATGATGGATTCAGAGGACGTCTGAGACTTTGTTTCGCAATATGTCAACTGGTCAATGGTGACTATAATTTTGTTATGAGGGAAGGACATCAACTCAGGTGATCCGAGTTTCTTCCAAACTGCAGCAGACATCACACAGGTGGATTCCCCCTCATCAATAATGCATCGGGAAACATTGGCATTCCGGATCTTGACTGGGATTTGGAAGGCAACGGAAGCAGGGAGAGGAGGATGTTCTGACCGGTCAACATCGAAGACAATCAATCAATTGTCAGAAGTATCTACAGTGCCCATGGCACATAGTATAGCTTTTTTTTGTGAAGGGCACGACTGGAGGAGTTCCAGCATTGAAATGGCAGCAGGAGATTGCACCAAATCATCTACTATGCTATACGAATGGGCAGCTTTGCCAGAAGCAGTATTTCGGAGTAGTGGTCCTTTAGGGATCTTGGTATGAACCTCTGACTTAGGCTGAGGGATCTGCAAGGGACCATTAAGTGTCGAAAGAGGCTCTGTAGAGACTGAAGGAGGCGGCTCGGGGACAGACATAGCGGGAGGCTTGTTGTACCGACGGGACCGAGTCTGAAGATTGATGTCTATGGTTAGAGGTTGAGTAGAGTTCATCATGAGTATCTTTTAATCGGAGGTACTAGATGGAAGAGGTTGAGTGGCCACTTGTCCTTCAAGTGTTTGGGTAGCCAAAAATCCTTACTGAGGGAAAGGCTTAGTAAGCACAGTCACCTGACTAGGCGCAAAATTGGGAGGGACGGAAGGGGAGGCTTGCTATCCTTGCAACATTTCTTGAGCCTCCCACATCTGCTTCATCTATTGTAAAAGAGGATAATCGTGCATGTAATGACCATAAACACCATAACAAGAACAAGGTTGGTTCATGGGAACAGGCCTGTCCTACTTGGGCTGAGTGCCTTGTTGCTGGTTAGCAGTGTTAGGTGCATTATTTTAAGGATTAGGTCCAGGATTACCAAGAGAAGATTGATTTTGAGTGCCTTTCCTCATTTATTTGGAGGGAAGAGGATTAGTTGCACCCTGTTGTGCATACACCTGCCCCTGAGGGGTTGGTGGCTATTGTTGCGGGGGTTGAGAAGGCAAGGGAGGCGAAGGTGCTAGTGCTGGAGGAGTTGGAGCACCAGGTTGTGGATACAGATAATGAGGAGGTTGGGTAATAGTGTGGTAAACAAGAGGTTGAGAAAAAAGAGGAGGCATGCCGTATCCTGGATACGTGCTACCGGGAGGGGGAAAAGTGCAGGAGGTGCTGCCCCCCCCTCCCCCCCCCAGGAAAACCATAGCCCATGGGAGCTTGAGCATATGGATTAGAGAGAGCTCCAATGATACCATCGGCGACATGAGATGCCCCCGGTGCATTGGCACCACTGGGTCTGGGAAGATCAGGTAGAATGGTATAAACATAACTTGATTGAGCATAGATCAAGTCATATTTTAACGCCATTTGGACAGTGGCTTCTTCGGTTTGAGGAAAATGCGATGCGACATCTTTCCCGATAGGAGGAAATAGAGATCTAAGGAACCAGTCCATTTAGACACGGTCTTCGAAGGTAGGGGCTTAACATGGGCTCTTTCTTCTTCGCCATTCCTAGACATGATCGGATAGGCGGGTCACAGATGATTGACGAAAAGAAGTCAAAAGTTCGATACCAGTGTCATAACGAAGGGGAAGCTGGAAGTAAGACAGAAAAGCCCGGGCAAGAGTCGCAAAGGTGGTATGAGAGGAAGGGGCCTGATCAACATACCACTTGGAAGCTTCACTTGTAAGTGTACGTTGGAACAACCGAAGACAGACAGAGTCATCAGTAATGGATTTAGACGAACACCACATGTGGAAAGTGTTAGGTCTCTGTAACAAGCAAGATTGGCAAAGTCCGATCACAGAGTTAACATCATTTCAACCAACTTTGGGATTCTAGGATCTAGCCCTCCCGAATCCGGAGAGGGATCTCTCCAATATGTACAAAGATGGATATTGTCTTTGAAGTTTGGGGTGATGATATTAGGCTAGTTATGAAGGCCAGGGGTTTTGTTTGGTTTTCTTAGATGGTTGAGCATAGTTGCTGTCTGAGACGGAAAGATATATATGCAAATAGGTTCAAAGGTGAGAAGTTGCAAGTAACAAGGTAAGTTTTGATTCTAAAGAAAGATGATGGCAAATTTCAGTCCATTGGGCTATGGAGTCATGAGGGAATTTAATTGAAACAAATAGGTTCAAGATTAATCTATGGGGCAAGTCATCTAGGCCTAAGGATCTCTTTGAAGTTTGATTTATGGAATGGGGTGATACAACAAGAAAGGGAATCAACAGATGCAGAACAAAGAGCAGCCCAGGATCTGGTAAGTACTTTGAAACTAGCCAGCCTTTGACCAGGCACTTAAGAAAACATAGAAGCAAACTAGGATCTGGTAAGTGCTTTGAAACTATCCAGCCTTTGATACACTTCTAAAAGAAAACAGATTAAAAACAAAGGGAAACTTGAAAGGCAACCTTTGGAGCAGAAACTAGTGGGCAGGGCTCACCTTTCTCCTCATCTTAGTTTCTCCTTTACTTAGTTACTTTCCAAGACAATCACCAAGATAACACAGAATGGCCCAAGATCTGATAAGTACTTTGAAACTAGTCAGCTTTTGACACATCCTAAGGGAAACAGACAAATAGTTGAGCAAACAAGAAAGGGACTCAGGGCTAACCCTTGATTTCCTCAATTCATTCCTTACACAACATATATGAAAGTAACATTCAAAAACAACATTCAGCAGTGACGAAAAGATGAGGGAACGCCAGCATCTCTGTACTTAGACTGAATTAAATCATTTCTAAATAACACAATAAGAAGAAAAAATTGGGATAAAGATTTTTCAGCCAGAGAAGGTCACTGGTGTACAGCAAACTCTAACAATGTTTAAACTGTTCTTTATAGTAGAAAATGAAACAAATTGAAAACAAAAATAAAATAACAAGTTACAGTGAGAATAACATCACCATCAGCCTAGACCAGGATCCCATAAATCGACTTGTATTGATTGCTTCAAACCGATTACAATCTTCACATCCAGTGTTTTAATACATCTCTTCTTCACGACCATAACCTATTGGTCACCAGCAGAGCTCCAAGAGCCCATGAAACCACTATTTACAGTCAAGAGTCTCCGACTCAGAAATAGCTACAACGCTTCAGCAATTACATTAACAACCAACTAATCCAACCCCTCACTCATCTTCTATTGAAGTATTTATAGAAGGATGAGGAGGTGAGATCTGTTTTTAAAAGATCTCAAACACAATCAATGCAGAATTAATGTCTTCCTGACCCCGATAGGTTCGATGAAGAAATTCTACAGGTGTTACATTGCATTAATGTGTTTATACTTTAAGAAGTAAGCTCGAAGAGAGCTTATATTGACCTTTGAGGCTCTGCGTACTGTTAGGGTTACTGCAGACGTTCTGTCGTTGAAATCCGGTGCAGTAATAACTCCTTTGGTTTGTTCGAGGCATAATATCTGATCCTGTTCAATAAATTCATCCTCTGTTTGGGCTTTCTGAGGCAATAGGTGGCACTGTGGTGGTTGAGGAATCAATTCGCCTCAAAGTATGGCGGTGAAAGCGATCTGATTGATGAACGCCTTTAGGTTTTGCTTTAATCCGCGTTCAGAACCGGGAATTAGGCTTTTGATAATCGTTTTTAGCCGTAATCCCCGCCAATCTTCTCACAAAACCACTGGTCTGGTTCATTTTATCTTTAACCTGATACTCTTTCTCTGCTCTGATTTTTGGCGGTCATCTTCAAGCTTTGCAGGGACGTGTGGTAACCAAAGCTCATGAAACTTTGTAAATATCTCTGTTCTTCTCCGTATGATCAATTCTATGGACAAACCGGGAGGATTGGAGTCGTCACTCTCATCCTTCAGATTTCGTAGAATACGAAGAAAAACCCTTTGAAAACCTGCAGAAAACAAGAAAAATGAGGAAATCCTGCGTTATATGGGCAAACTGCATCGGAGGGCGTGCGGGTGGATGGAGAAATCGGAACCGTTGATCGTATCGCGATCAACGGTCGGGAGTAATTTTGAAGAGTCAATGGGACAAAGGTGGACCTTTCAATGGAATCAGGAGAATAAAGGAGAGCCGTCGATCTACGGAGATCGACGGTGGGGATCGGCTATCGAATGCGCAAGAAAAGAATTATCGGGCGGGCGAGTTTGTTAACAGGTGAGCGGGAAAGGCAAATAGGGACCGTCGGATAGGAGGATCTAGATCCGACGGCAGGGATGAATCCCGCTGCGGGGCCACGGGACAAAGCTAAACGCGCGGGGAAAAAACTTGACACGGCGGTTTTGGAGTGAGGTGGAACACACGTGTCGGCCAGCGGGTGGAATCGCTGGCCGACGGGGGGAAACCGTTTTAACGCGGAAAGCGGTGCGGGCACAAAACCACGGGTTTTTTGAAAACAGGCGCCGGGGACCGGGGGGGGTCCACCAGGGGAAGACTGACTCCGCGCCGTTGATCTGTGGGATAGATCAACGGCGGAGTTTTAATAATATTTTCTTTGTTGGAAAAATAAAACAAACCCGTTTTCGCATTTTACAAAGGTTTTCAATGTTTTTTGGGTAATGAATTATTTCCGAGGGTTAAGCGCCTGGCGGTCTTAGCACATGGTTTCGGGCGTCGGGGCATATGGAGGGAGAAACGGAAAGGGGCTTAGCCTGAGGGGCTAAAACCTAACGCATAGAAACACATGTTTTTCTACGGTTTTAATGATTTTTTGCAAAAGGGGAAGGGTTCCGATAGGTCAAAAAGTGGGTTTTTGACCTTAAGAAATGAGGTTTAATAGAGGAACAAGGAATATAAAAGGGTTTGATGGGGTTTTTATGAATAAAAGAAAACTTGAAGGAAAGAGGAAAAGATGGAAGGAGGGGAGAGAAAAAGGAGGAGGATGCAGCAATATTTCACTTGGATTTTTATGGGACAACAGAGGCAAAGATGGGGAAAGTATAAGGACCCAGCAGTTCATGATCTTGCCAATCAGACTTCAAGCACCAACAATTTCAGGCTTGAATTTGTTTCTTGGAGGCTGCAAAGAATATTTAGCCACCAGCTGATATATTTTGAAAAATATAGGTGGCTAACAGTGGCTCCACTTGGGGATGGCGTCTTCTTGAAGATGTCAAGAATTCAGATTTGATTTCTCTAGGATGCTGACTGGTGTCTGATGTCTGATCATTCTCTCTTGCTTTTCTTCTGGACGAAGCAAGGTTAGTCAAGAAAGAAAGCTGGATTACATCAATACAACTTCTACCTACCCCGATCCTACTGATCTAACATTTTTTCTTCAGCAGAGTGCATTTGGATTGGCAAACTCTTAACAAAACATTTTTTTCTTTTGAAAGCAGTAAATCTAATCTACTTCTACTCCTTATTTCTCCCCGAACTCAGATTAAACAGTTGAGTTCGGATATTCCTCTACCTATTCTACTGTTTGCTGGGATTAAACAGTCCAACAAACTTTCACTCTTTAAATTCGACAGCAGAAATTTAAAAATAGCTAAGCCAAGATTGAGCTGTGTGACTTGCTATGATCTATGGCATAAAGACAAGCGGCACATAGATTATTATTTGCAGAAAATTTTAAATCAAAACAGAAGGCTTAAGATCTGAAAGTTTCTTATTATGGCCTTCTTTTTTCCTTTCAGCTCTGTTTTTGCTTTTTCGTTGAGCTATGTCTTCCTTTCCTTCTGGTTCAAGTTTTAAGCTGATTAGAACCAGGTCTTCACATTCTTTGACTCAGAATTTAAAACGGCTTTGAGTCTTTGCTTTGGAAACTTTGGTTCAGGTTTTGAGTTTGTTTGAACTTTAATTTCTACCCTACCCTATCTACTGATAAGCCAAGATTAAACAGTTTGGCAAATCAAATTTGCTACCCTATCAGCAGAAAGTTGAAAGCTAATCAGTCAAGATTAAACAGTTTGACCGATTAGAAGTGTGTTTCAAGGAGTGGCATTTAGGCTTGCACACTTTCAGATTCATTTCTCTTTTTGGCATGGGGCCTTGCCTTTCTTATTTTTCATTTCTGCCCTCTTTTCTTTCTTTCTTTGTTTTTTTGTATTTTTCGATTTTTCATAGCTTTAAATGCAAAGATGGATGAAGTATTTACAATGAAAAAGGTGAAAAGGCTTCAGAACATGAAATAATTTTTAATAAAGATAATGCTTGAGCATCCTGCCATTGACAGGACCCCCAAACAATTCTGCTCCACTCAATTCTTGTAAGAAAAATGCATTGTTCCCAGCAACTGAATGAATGGAGTAAGGGCCAAGCCATAGATTGTCAAATTTACCATGCTTTCCCTTGTCTTTTCTTTTGGAATCCCACCTTAAAACTTTGTCCCCAACTTTGAAATTAATGGCCTTTGTTCTTCTGTCAAATATCTTCTTAATATTGTCTTGCTTCTGTAATGCTTTGTTGTACACTTCCTCTCTGGTCTGATGAAGATGAATGGTCTGATTTATTCTTCTGATTATGTCATTTTCTTCAGTCTGGAGCTCTTGAATTATTTTCATAACTGGTACACCAAGACTGCTAGGAAAAATTGCCTCTGTACCATACACAAGCTGGAAAGGTGACATACCAATGGATCTCTTCAGAGTCAGTCTGTCAGCCCACAGTGCATGGACCAGCTTGGTGTGCCAAGACTTCTTATTGTCTTCCAACAGTTTCTTTATTATGTTCACTAAGCTTTTGTTGGAAGACTCTGCAAGACCATTACCTTGAGGGTAATAAGCCGTGGAGTGCCCCAATGTTATTTGATACTTATGACAAAATTCAACCATTTTCTTTGACCCAAATGCTGCTGCGTTATCTGTGATGATCTTGGTAGGACAGCCAAATCTGGATAGGATGTTGGTTTCTATGAATTTAATGATGACTGAATCGTTGGCCTGTCTACAAGGAATGGCTTCTATCCACTTAGTGAAATAGTCTGTGGCAGTAAGGATCCATCGGTGCTGAGCAGAAGATGATGGGTGGATTTCTCCTATGAAGTCGAGTCCCCACTGTTGAAAAGGGGCTTCAACGGTAATTGGATACAGAGGAAGGGGTAGCAATTTTCTCTTGCCTTCAAACAATTGGCATTTATGGCAAGTAGTTGTCAGTTTGTGCACATCAGGAAAAAGAGTGGGCCAATAGAAACCAGCCCTCAAAATTTTGTTGGCTGTTGACTTCCAGTACAAATGGCCTCCACACTCTCCTTCATGAAACTCCTGCTTAATTTTTTCTGCATCAAACTCAGGTAAACATTTAAGCAATATACCACTAGCATTCTTCCAATAAAGACATTTATCAATAATGCAATAGTTTACAGCTTTTAACTTTAGGAATCTTGCCTTTGTTTTAGATAAACCAAGAGGTGTGTTTAAATTAAGCAAAACATAAACAATATCAGTATACCAAGGAGAATTCGCAAAATAATCTTCAACAATAGGAGTTGAGAATTCTTCCTGGTCATCCAAAGTATTTATCATATTAATATCAAGAACTTCACAATTTGATTCAGCCATTAGCCTGGCTAGACCCTGACCTTTGATAAGCTTTGTGGGTTTAATCTCTAAATCATATTCGAGAATAACAGCAATCCACTTACCTCTCTTACCATCTGGATCCTGGGTTAAAATGTCTTTTACCACCGAATTTGGGACAAAGGCAATGATATGTGAGTGAAGGATGTATACCCTGAAGTCTTTCAAAGCTTTCACCAGGGCAAAAGCCTGTTTTTCCATAATATTATACTTCAAAGGGGCATCCCTCAATGCCTTGCTGAAGAATGCAATGGGCTGCTCTTGTCCTTGTGGGTTTTTCTGTAAAAGGACAGCAGCTATAGTATGTTCTGATGCAAATGAGAAGATATAAAAGTCTTTCGAGAAATCTAGACTTATGAGAACTGGTGTTTTGGTTAATGCTTGTTTAACCAGTTCAAAGGATGTCTTTGCTTCTGCGGTCCATTTCACCCCTTGCTCCCTTTTCAACATGTTTGTGATATTCCTAAGGAGCTCAGCCAAGTTTGGGATGAACCTTCTTAAAAAGTTAATCTTTCCTATGAAAGACTGCAACTCTTTGATATTCCGAGGATGGGAGATTTGTAATATGGCTTCAATCCTCATGGGATCTATCTTTATGCCCTCTTCTGAAATGATATGTCCAAGAAGCTTACCTTCTTGGAGTCCGAATAAGGTTTTCTTGGGGTTCAAAGATATCCCAAACTTTCTGCACTTCTCGAAAACTTTCCTCAAGTGTTCTAAATGTTCTTCATCTGTTTTTGAAAACACAGTTACATCATCAAGATATATAATGATGAAGAAACCTAATTCCTCCGAGAATGCTATGTCCATGGCTCTTTGAAAGGTTGCTCCCGCATTCATTAAACCAAAAGCCATTTTCACATACATGAAAGTGCCCCACGGCGTAGTAAAGGCTGTCTTTAATTGATCATCAGGGTGAACTAGGATTTGGTTATACCCTGAATAGCCATCTAGCAAAGAAATTCTTTTAGACCCTACCACCCTTTGTAAAATATGATCCATCTTGGGTAAAGGGTAGTTATCTTTTAACGAAGCTTTGTTTAAGTTTCTGAAGTCTATACAAAGCCTGATTTCTCCAGTCTTTTTCCTAACTGACACCAGATTAGATACCCACTCAGAATATCTAATAGGGACAATAATACCAGCATCATGCATTTTCATAATTTCCTTCTTAACCAATGGCAACTGGACAGGGTTTATTCTGCGCAGTTTTTGTTTGAATGGTTTTTGGTTTTCTTTAAGAGGGATTTTGTGTTGTATTATTTCAGTGTCATAGGACTTGAGATCTTCGTAACTCCATGCAAAAACATCAGAAAATTCTTTAAATAGCTCCAAATATCTAAGTTTAATGTGAGCCGGTAAAGTTCTAGACAGTTTAATCAATCTCGGTTTCTCCTCATTGCCTATATTACATTCTTCCACTTCAGTTTCCACAGGTTCCAGTTTTGGTTTTTTGGCCACATCATCAAAATCAAACAGTTCTTCTAGGGGGGCCAAACCCTTGGGCAGACTATCAGTACTAGAATGCAGAGTTTCCATTTCTTCTGTTTCAGGTTTTGGACTTGATTCTGTTTGGTGCGTGGGCATGATAGTCTGAAGGTTTATATCTACCAGCTGTGGAGATGGTTCTTCTTCACCAAGAAAATTTTCTTCACTGCAGTCTGAATCATAATCTGAATCTGAACTATAAGGTTCAAACTCATTTCTGAATTGCATGAAGTCTTCTATTTGTTTATCTCCATCAAATACCTGCCAATACTTCTTGTTATCTGGGATAGCTGGTCTGAATTTTATCTGAGAGGTGTCATCATACATCATTGGGCAGGTTCTAGCAGCAAAGGCTAAATTGTGGGCTGCAATGTTTTTCTTCCTTGGGACGAAAGATAAGGTGTACTCCTCAAAAGTTTTCAAAAGATCAATGACATCATTCCTGTAGGCCCTAAGTCTGGGGTGATTTGCATTATACTCCCCATTGACTTGCCTAATGATTAATTCGGAATCCCCATATACATCGATTCTCCTGGCACCTAGTTTTTTTAAAAGATGCAAGCCCAAGAGGAGGGATTCATATTCTGCTATGTTATTGGAACACTGAAAGTTTAGTTTGCATGAAATGCATTCTGTATGATCGTTTTCAGAGTTAGTGATCCAGACACCTGCACCTTCATTTGTTTTGGTGCACGACCCATCAAAATACATAGTCCAGAGAGGCAGATTTTCAGTTTGAGGAATGGACTTTGTATTGTTTGATTCCCCAAATTTTTCATCAGGTTGAGGACTGTCATTCTGACTGTTAAGTTTTGAGCTCACAGGATTGATATCCAGGATTTCCAGATCTGTGTTAAATTTGCTAAGACTTTCAGACACAGTATATTGTTCTGGAAATTCGGCTTCATTTTCCTCCTTTTTAACCCCAGCCATGGACTCTTCCGGAATAATTTGTTCAGTGAGCGTTTTATTGTTGAACATGATAAAAGAATCAAGGCTCGTGTTTATAGCATAGAGTGGAGAGTTTTGAGGCCGTTCTTGGCTTGTGACTGTGTATTGCATGTGAGATTCCCTATAAAGTCTCCTGGTTTGATTGAAGACAGGGATGGTTGCATAGGCCATGTCCATTTGCATAGTCCCTTGTAACTTAGCCCCCCAAGATCTTGATAAAAGCATTCCATACTTCGGGGGAACATCAGCCACAACAACGTCCATGACTAAGCATTTGGCTGGAATTTGGGCTAGATTAACACAGAGATCTTTAATCAATCCTAGACACTTAACTCTACTTGAGTCAAAGGAGTACAGGTCTTTATAAGGTCTGGTAATTTCAAGACCCAGGCTTTCCATTACAGCTTTTGGCATTAAATTGTGGGAAGCGCCTGAGTCATGCATAGCATTGTGCAGAATTTTGTCATGAATGTTTAAGCTTACATAAAAGGGAGGGATAGGACCCTCCTGGAACTTTCCTTCATTCTCGGGACCAAAAATAAGCTCTGGTTGGTCATCATTAAGGTTGAGGGTGTCTTCATTATTTTCTAAGTTCAAAGCCTTCAAAATTTTGGACCTATATACAGGCTGGGTAGACAACTCAGTTAAAGGGACAGAGATTTTGATCTTTGAGATTTCCTGTTCCAGGCTGAAAAGGTTTAGATTCTTCAGAGCATTAACTTCAGCCTTGTTTACTGCCCCTTTATCAGCAATAACAGCTTGCTGATTTGGTTTATCTACAATTGAAGCAATTATTTTTGCAGGAGCACTAACTGAGGTGCTAGTACTACTAATGTTTGCACTCTGTTTTTCGATGTTTTGAGTGTCTTTCTCTTTATCTTTACCAGAATCAACAGACACCGTTTTGTCCTTTTGTTTGATTGTCTTAGCCTTGGGTGTAGCGCTGTTTTGAGAAGGTTTGTCAGAGGTTTTATTGTTGGGTGTTTGTTGATTAGACCTACTTCTGAGTTCATATTCCCTTAAAGGTTCTATGACAACGTTCTCCATGTTTTGGTAGTTGTTTTCAGCATCATCTCTTCTGTCATCATAAGGTGTATAAAGACCTTGTTTATTATCATAATGAACCTCAAAGTCATCATCACCTACCCCAAATAAGTTTATATCATCTTCCTCTGTTATTTCATTTGTTTCCTCAACTTCACTTAAAAAGTTCTGATGGAAGGGAGGGATGATCTGCTGATCATCTTCCCTGGGTCTGTTAGGAGGCTGATTTCATCTAAAATTCTGATTCTGGTTTTGATTTCTGTTTTGAGGAGCATTTTGATTTATACTCGCTTGCGCCCTCTCTAGAATGCTCATTTTCTTCATCATTTCTTCCATCATTCTTTCCATCTTTGAGCTTGAAGTAGAAGGGGTGGGTTCCTCCCTAAAAGATACTTTCTTTTCAGCTTTCATCCTTGCTCTTTTCTCCATAAGGTTCACCTCTACAGAAAGGGCACCTCTTTGCATATCTTCAAGGGTTGCAAAGACTCTTTCTCTGAGCGAATATGTCATGTCTGGATCAAACCCTTCAGGAAATTTGTTTAAGGCTGATCCCTGAGGAGGTTTCAGTTCAGGGGAAAGTGCATTATACACACTGTTAAATCTAGTACAATAAGCTTGCACACTTTCCCCAGGATTCCTATGGAGATTGTTATAGTCAGCAAGGACTTGGAGAGGGTTTTTCCTTACTTCCCATTTGTTTAAAAAAAATTTGATGGAAGGCTTGAAGGTCGTTGATACTATGGGGGGTTAATCCTTTAAACCATTTTCTCACATCTCCCCCCAAACTTTGAGCAAACAATCTAATTTTGACAGATTCATTATCAATTTCATTTCTGTCGAAGTAGTCATTCATCTTGTCCACATGTTGAGATGTTGTTGTGGTATTATTAGCATCATATAATGGAATTTTGGACTGATAGTCCTGTGGAAGATTGACTAATGGTACAGGAAGGACTAAGGGAGCATACCATGCTGCCATGATATGTGGTGGGGGTGGGTTTACAAGTGGAGGTGTGGGTTGAAGTGGGGTGGTTTGGACAGTGGATGAAGGATGAACAGAAGTGGATGGAACAACAGTAGATCTCTGAGCTGATTTTGGGTGAGAGACACCTAAATTATGTAAGAAATGTAAATCAGGTGGTGTTGATTCTCTATTCCCTAGAGTCCCACTGGTTTCGGGAGATAGAAGGGTAGGCTCAGAATCTAATCGATCTAAATCACCAAATGACCTAGTTCTGAACGGATTTAATAGGTCAATTCGTGATTCCTGAAGAGCTGCAAGGTTTTCAGGGACTGAATTGGCTCTTATGAGTGGTCTGAAGATAGTAGAGGACTGTACCCAAGGAGACTTCCTAAGAATTCTTTCTGGGTTGTCCACTATTTCGGGAGGATCTGGGTCAGGATGGGCTCTAGTATGAATCTTTTTAGAAGCCACAATGTTTATGGGGTTTAGACCCAATCTAAACAACAAAAGTTCAACCAGATATGACAGTCTTTAGACGGTTAACTAATCTGTTTTCTCAATTCGAAACCTACAGTCCTTTAACTGGGTTTGAATGATTTTATAACGACAAGGGTTCTTTCCAGTGGAGTCTTAAGGTCTGTTCAGGATGGTGGAGTCGCCAGGTGGAAGGTTCAGAGTGTTTTCAAAGGAATGCACTGTCCACCACAGTGTTTGTGAATCATTCTTCTTCAAGGATATCTCAAAACACAACAAACTCTAACCAGAGATTGACTGGGAGGGCATTCACTAGATGTGTCACCCCTTAAAGAGGATGAGATCCAGAGGCTGCCTGGCCCTTTCCAGACTCTGTCTAAGAGTATAGAGTAAAACACATCAAAGTCGTATACAGATATCAAAACCAGTGTTTTACTACCAATCTACAATGTTTTAGGTATTTTCGGAATTGTTTATATCTGTGGTCTTTTGAAAGAATGTCCTAGCTTTGCCTCAAAACTTAGCTACGGTTAAGAAACAAAGACAGTCTACCCTTGTGGCTAAGCTAGCTGATTTTCCAAGGTTAGATAAAGACTTAAAAGAACCCTAGGATTGACCTAGTTTGTCACTGATCCAAACAAGTTTTATCGTGATTACCATTCTTTGGTGGTGCTTGGAAAGGCTGCTTTTTACTCTCAAAATGTTTATATGAGGATTCTGAGGTAAGAGTTCCCCAGCGGAGTCGCCAGAAATGTTAGGGCTCTGTAACAAGCAAGATTGGCAAAGTCCGATCACAGAGTTAACATCATTTCAACCAACTTTGGGATTCTAGGATCTAGCCCTCCTGAATCCGGAGAGGGATCTCTCCAATATGTACAAAGATTGATATTGTCTTTGAAGTTTAGGGTGATGATATTAGGCTAGTTATGAAGGCCAAGGGTTTTGTTTGGTTTTCTTAGATGGTTGAACATAGCTGCTGTCTGAGACGGAAAGATCTATATGCAAATAGGTTCAAAGGTGAGAAGTTGCAAGTAAACAAAATAAGCTTTGATTCTAAAGAAAGATGATGGCAAGTTTTCAATCCATTGGGCTATGGAGTCATAAGAGAATTTAATTGAAACAACCAGGTTCAAGAGTAATCTATGGGGCAAGTCATCTAGGCCTAAGGATCTCTTTTGAAGTTTGATTTATGGAATGGGGTGATACAAAAAGAAAGGGAATTAACAGATGCAGAACAAAGAGCAGCCCAGGATCTGGTAAGTACTTTGAAACTAGCCAGCCTTTGACCAAGCACTTAAGAAAAACATAGAAGCAAACTAGGATCTGGTAAGTACTTTGAAACTATCCAGCCTTTGATACACTTCTAATAGAAAACAGATTAAAAACAAAGGGAAAATTGAAGGCAACCTTTGGAGCAGAGACTAGCGGGCAGGGCTCACCTTTCTCCTCATCTTAGTTCTTCTTTACTTAGTTACTTTCAAGACAATCACCAAGATAACACAGAATGGCCCAAGATCTGATAAGTACTTTGAAACTAGTCAGCTTTTGACACATTCTAAGGGAAACAGACAAATAGTTGAGCAAACAAGAAAGGGACTCGGGGCTAACCTTTGATTTCCTCAATTCATTCCTTACACAACATATATGAAAGTAACATTTAAAAATAACATTCAGCAGTGACGAAAAGATGAGGGAACGCCAGCATCTCTGTACTTAGACTGAATTAAATCATTTCTAAATAACACAATAAGAAGGAAAACATTGGGATAAAGATTTTTCAGCCAGAGAAGGTCACTGGTGTACAGCAAACTCTAACAATGTTTAAACTGTTCTTTATAGTAGAAAATGAAACAAATTGAAAACAAAAATAAAATAACAAGTTACAGTGAGAATAACATCACCATCAGCATAGACCAGGATCCCATAAATCAACTTGTATTGATTGCTTCAAACCGATTACAATCTTCACATCCAGTGTTTTAATACATCTCTTCTTCACAACCATAACCTATTGGTCACCAGCAGAGCTCCAAGAGCCCATGAAACCACTATTTACAGTCAAGAGTCTCCGACTCAGAAATAGCTACAACGCTTCAGCAATTACATTAACCACCAACTAATCCAACCCCTCACTCATCTTCTACTGAGGTATTTATAGAAGGACGAGGAGGTGAGATCTGTTTTTAAAAGATCTCAAGCACAATCAATGCAGAATTAATGTCTTCCTGACCCCGAGAGGTTCGATGAAGAAATTCTACAGGTGTTACATTGCATTAATGTGTTTATACTTTAAGAAGTAAGCTCGAAGAGAGCTTATATTGACCTTTGAGGCTCTGCGTACTGTTAGGGTTACTGCAGACGTTCTGTCGTTGAAATCCGGTGCAGTAATAACTCCTTTGGTTT